>JAOEHT020039643.1:0-14206 GCA_025448195.2 Parazoanthus atlanticus | reverse complement strand
ACAGGCGACGATATTCCACTCAGACGATTCAAATGACTGTTGTTGTTGACTTTCACTAAAAGCGATATTTAAGCTGTTAGGATCATCTGAAACAAAAGGTTCATAGTTATCAGTCACTCGATGAGGTGGCCTTTTCCACCGACCTGTTAGACCAACATAACGCATGGAGCACCGAGTGGTTAACACTCGTTGAAAACAACGCCAACTCGAACAAGTGTTTCATATAATAAATCAACACGATCAAGGTTTCTAAACATAGTTTCTGTACACGAAGACCTGGATAAACACTTTTTTTCTAACAACAACCTTTGTAAAAACACTGAGGCTCGGATTTGCCCAAATCGCAGGCTCATGTTCTGTTTCAGATCCATAATAACCCAGGTTTTCATCAAGAATAGTTGTTTTACGTATAAAATTATGAACAATTCAAGAAACATTTGAGGCCGATCGACTTGCCAAAATATTAGAAACACCGAGCCACGGCCAAAATGATCTGCTTCTTATTTATATGAGAAAAGCGTGCATTTCAAAAAAAGTTGATTTTGTGAGATTTAGAATGTCTTCTTCGAAATCAAGATTCTGCTATTAAATAGTGGACGCTTATGCAATTAAATAAGAAAAGATTTTCAATATTCCTGATTTCCTTCAGAACAAAAGAATAAAAAATCGTTATTGCTGAACAAATTGTTCAACACTGAATTTCTTGTGGAGCCGTCCTCTGCTCCATACCTGGTCAAGGTGTGTGTTTTGCATTAGCTCCCACTTCAGCCTGATCGAGAGTTCCAAACACGTCAATGTGTCCAACACCTTTCAAAAAAGAATCGCACTCAAACAGTGTTAAGACCCGCTAAACGAAACGGTAGAGGTTCCTTCTTAAGCCTTATCCACACGAGCAAAATTTCTGTGACATTTTTTTGTGGCAAAGGTATTGTTCGTGTGGACAAGATACTGTAGCAAACAATAAATTACCTTCTCGCGATCTCCATGCCCATAAAAAGCAGACATTGCTCGATCAGTCCAACCATGCATTGACGCCACCATCTTTGTCTAAACATGACAATTTTGTCCAAATACAACCACTTTTGTCCAAAATATAACTACTTTTTCTCACATACGACGACTTATTGTAATTATGACCATTTCGTCCAAATACAACATTTTTTGTCTAAATTCGACTATTTTGTTCCAAACACAACCATTTTTGACCAAATATGACCACTTTTTCCAAATGCGACCAATTTATCCAAATACAACCATTTCCCCAAATACAGCTATTTTGCCTAATTACCACCACTCTATAAATAATAACGATAATTTTGATGCCCAAATAATCCTTTTTGCCCCCAAACAACCATATTGCCCATATACAACCATTTGCCCAAATACATCCGTTTTGCCCAAATACAACCATTTAGAACAAATACAACCATTTTGCCGAAAATCAACCATTTTGCCTAATATAGGGACGTGTTAACATTTTCATATATGTGAATAGTGATAAATAACACGAATTGAGTTCTAAAAATAAAGAGAAGAAAAGGAGAAAGCTTAAAATATTTTTGTAATCAATACTAACAAGATCTCAAGCCCATGATAAATCAAATGAGGTTATACTGAGGTTTTTTTCATTTCTTTTATGAAAGTTTCTGTGTCTATACAGTATAACTGTTCTGCTTTTGTAAAATTTGAAATATGCATCAGCATGTTTTTAACTGGTATTTCAGGACATAGTGGCTGTAACAATAGCACCAGATGGGAACACATTTCAATGTACATGACTGTGTATTCAGTCACTAAAACGTTGATTTTTAAAAAGAAAAAAAACACCATCCTGACCATAAAATTTTGGAAAAAAAGGATGCCAACCAACTTATTTTTTTACTTGGCCTAATAGTAATAACAATTCTTGTGCAAGCCTCAATGTGTTTACAGTAGTAGAACTAAGTAGCTATGGACCAATAAATGTTTTGCATCACACGCTAGAATCACATGCTAGAGAGGTAAGCCAAAAGGTGTGGAAAAAAGAACACTTCGGAAAAGGTTCTGATGTCAAGGCCAGTGTTTGACATGACAGCAAAATTTATTGGGGACCCTTCACAAATTAATATCGTGCCACAAGACCCACCAATGAGTTCCTTCACCCAAATTTGGACAATAAGAGGCCTGTGCATGTTCTTGGAATGCATTTACTAACCTGCAACAGTTCACTTGCCTCCTTTCCAATTTCATTGTCAATGCCAGTATCACAACAAAGTTTCTTAAAAGTTCCCATTAATTCCTAAATATCTAATTCTGCATGAAAAGAAAGATAAATGTCAAGAGGAGAATGACAGGGCTTTTGTTAATAATAATAATATTAATAATAATAATAATAATAATAATAATAATTTATTATTTGGTATAGCAAATTCTCCTACATGTAAAAAGCCTGACCACACTTTACATGCAATACAAAGTTAAAACTATCTACAAAACATTTATACATATTTATGTGTATACTTATGTGTACATAGCTGACACAGTGGAAGCCTGAGATGCAGACACACTACTAAATTTTCTCAGGTCAATGGAAATAAGGTGATAGTACATGTATGTAGTGCTATGTGAAATGTAATTGGATATTTCCTCAGACCATTGTGTGCAATATCGCATTATGTAACCAGGCCTCAGTTAGGACCCTGTTACACAAAGCAATTTTTCTCACAACTCACAATACAATGTCAATGCATTTAACAAGTTGCAAGCAGAAAACTGTGCACCTAACACCACCTCCTCTGCAGCTTGTAATGATAATCAGATACCGAATGCGATTTGGGATAAATTGCACGAGTAAATTTTTCCAAGACTAACAAAATTGAACCAGCGAAGCGAGTTTGATTTGTGGTCTTGGAAAAATTTATGAGTTAGATTTATCCCAAAATTGCATTCAAAGGTATCTGATTAATTGTTAATCATACAGAGTTCAGTGATAAAATGGGTTTTTGAATGACGTTCTACGAACCACTTTAACTTCGTCAGACCATAATTTGACTAAACACAGCTGGCTGGTCGTGCGTGCGTGCATTGTCGAAGTGGCGGAAAAATGTTTGCGTGCGCACGTCAACTGTATTCTGATTGGTCAGGAAACAATTGAGGAAGTAAAAATAACCAATCGGTGATTGTTTTCAATTTTCTGCACTATGATTTCAAATTTTGCACTGATTTCATATATTTGCACTGCGATTTGTAATTAACTGCACTGTTCTCTGCCAATGAGAAGGTAGACATTTTTGCTACTGTATGATTAGGTCTGTAATCACTGCTGTTGGGAACCAATCAGAATGCAGGAACCACCAGTGATTTCAAAATGGATTGAATTAAATGGTGAAACTTGAATGAAGTGAAAAATTAAAAGTTTTCCAAGTACGCAATCTAAAAAATGCTTGTTTGCATATTATCCCCTATTCCACACAAATAATAAAGGTCCGTCCTTAATTTTACGCACTATTAAAGTGCCCACGTATGGCAATTAACAAAAAGGTTTGAGCGGAACGAACTTGCAATACGGATGGACCAGTCAGCTGGCTAAGTGACAGTTTAGAATTTGACTGACTATCTTAAACTTTTTGTTGTATTTCCGAATCAAGTCAACCTTAACACCATGACAACGAGGTTGGGATCAAGTGTTGGATCAAGAGACGTGTTATGATAGCGAGGCCAAAGGCCTGGTATCGAGTGCCGAGTTGAGGAAATGAGCCTGAGGCTAACCTTGAAAATCTAATAGAGACTGTCACGAGAAAGAAACAATTCACACTGGTGGAAGTGTATTTTCGATTCTGGGGAAAAAAGAGAGACAACTTGCAGTTCTTATATTGCGAAAATATTATTGAGTTTATAGCGACATTTTATCAGATTATCTGTTCTAACAGAAATTGTTTTAAAATAAATTCAAGAAAAGCAAAAAAGATGCATGTGAAAGGATTACATACTGTCCATTTTGGCTATAATTGGATTTAAAAGAAATTCCGAGGGTCTACTGACAGTATTAGAAATGAAAAGTAAGAGGATTTTTTTAATTCAATTGTTTCTTAATTGGAGAGCGGCATGTATATCTGTAAGTTTCCATACGTCAACTGCCCAGAAAAGCTGCCAACGGAAAGATTGTGGTCCCGTATAAATGTTTTTCGGAAGAAACAATTCGGTTAATATTAGACACTAGATATGAGTCTGGCTTGCTTGCTTTATATAAAGTATATTCAATCGAAAATGAGAGCCGTGATGTAAAACACTGCTGCATTTTTGCATACGTAAATTTCCCTATTAAATCCAAATTGTTTGAGAGGCTTCGTCCAAATCACTGACAAAACTCAGCCCAAATCTAACTGGAAAATTAATACATGTTCATTGTTTAACCAACAATAGAATTTATTACGAGCTAAAATTCTTACAAACACAAGATTTTCATTAAAACTCATAAAGCCTAATTTTTTGACAGGGAAATGGTTTCAAATTTTCGATAGCAATTTTGGTGGCAGTGTTACGGGTTGTGTTTCAAGGTGTTTGAGCCGGATTTAGTACTGTCTCCAGATATGCATTTCCTTTCACGCCGGAACACAAATAAATAAAATAGTAAAAAAATATAACGTGCAACCGTAACTCTTCAGATGCAATTAACCAAAGGATTTTCCGGTTAGAATATTCCTTGAATATCTAAAGTTTTAACATAATAGGTTTATTTCTGAGAAAGAGAAAACCGAATGAACTTAATGTAATAATGATGAACATAGAACAAGAATCGAAAGTATTTTGACATCTGTCAGAATCACGAGCGTACCTGTGTCACCGAGTCAACCTACAGCCAGGGTTAAAATCCCCGGGGGAGGGGGATACTCCCTACAACGGGCTATACGGGTATGTGCCGCCCTCAAGGGTATAGTTTTATGGGCAACTTTTGTCTGGATTTTAATTAGTCTGGTTTTCGCGGAGAATAGTGTTATCTGTTTTAATATTTTTTCGAGATCTGGTCTGAGATAGGGTTTTGATTATCTCACAGTTTGTTCTAAAATAAGTTCAGGGTTTGAAGTTTTTTTGCGAAATCCCCTCACCCCCTATACAAGTACGGGGGATGTACGCCCTTCCAACAAGAGTTAAGAGCAGTTTGTCGATTTAGCTAGGATTACATTTCAGCAGTGCAGTACTGATGCCGTCATATAAAATCTTTCATTTTTGTAATGATTATCAAAACTGCTCAATGTTTGGTCATTGACAGCCGCATCAGTTAATACTGAGCTGAATGCTTGTTTTGTATAACTGCAATATTGATACGTGAAATAACGTAAACTTTAGGGAGAGAACCGACATGTCGGAGTATCAACTGCGCATGAGCAAAGTCTCGAAATCCACTGCAAGCAAAAGTATGAAGCATGTAACTCTTTTGAAAGAAAATTTACGCGATTGACCTTTCTTAGTGGACAAAGAAAAGCAAGTGTTAAAATCTTTGCCTTTTTCATGTTTTTCTTGCTTTTTGCTAGTTTGTAAGCTTGGTTGGCATTTTTCCGACATGTCGCGAAAACCAGGCCCGAACGAAAACCGCACTTGCGATTTCAAGCCCAAAACGTTGACCAAAACTTCTCTAACGTTTCTTAGTTTCAATCTAAATCCGATCACTTTAGACAAACCTCGAGTTTCTTAGCGTTCAAGTGATCTTTGAGGGTTGCATTTTAAGGGACTTGGAAACTCAAGCAAATGGCCGTTGCTACTGGTATAGAGATACAGAAGGGAATTAATGTAGAGCAGTTTGCTTCCCTGCAGACTTTTACTCTCCTTTGCTGCGAGAATCTCTCCCTCGGGACGCAGCGAAGGAGAATAACAGTTTGCGGGGAGGCTACCATTTTTTCCATCATGCTGATAGCTGCATGCACAACGTCACATGGCACCCCTCCCACATAATATACGATCGGTCCCTAAAATATCTATGTTTTTCCACAATCGGAGGTAATTCAGGTAGATCTATTTCTTCCATTTCCATTTTTGTTGTCTTATGAGCTTCTCTGAATTTGAGTGAAACACTAGAACGACAACTTAACGTTTATGACTGCTCTTTTAGTTGACTTGACATATGCATTCTCAAACTCCAACACAAAATTGGTTTCCCGGCATGCATCTCTCAAACCGTGAGGGAAGAGGTAGGTGTATTCACGCAGCCCAACACCTCCAGGGGGGAACTTTAGTATTTGTTACCACATACCTCCCACACTAACAGTGAAAATGCAGCAACGAAAAGGCATACCTGCCTCGGCGTATTTTGTAAAGTTCATTTTTACCATAGATGCTTCCAAACTCTGACAATATAATACTCGAAGCAAACTTGTCCCATCGTGGGTTAGGGGTAGTTCGCGAAAATATCCGGTCCTTACTGAGGTTCAAGGTTTTGTCCTCTTCTCCAACATTTCAACAAATGTTACAAGAAAATACTGAAACTTATGAGGAAATATATAATAGTTGCTAAAATGTTGACAATATATGTTAAAATAAGGCGAAAAGTTTCAAAATTGCTCTAAACGTTTTCGGTTTGAAACCATCAAAACCAACAAACAACAACAACATTTATTTGCACTTACCGGAAACATTTGGAACAAATTTTAAAACTTTTAGCCCCATTTTAACATATGAAACTGTATGAGTCTCGCAACTCATGACCTTAGCGTTATTAGTACCACGCTCTGCCGACTGAGCTAACGGACCATTGATACCAACACATACCAAATTAACATTTTGACAAATATTACAGCAAAAATTACCCAAAAAATCATGGGTAAGACCACAGCAGAAATGAAATCTGGTCCGTTCATGACCTTAGCGTTATTAATACCACGCTCTGCCGACTGAGCTAACGGACCACTGATACCACTGAACAGATTCCAAAATAACACTTTAACATATATTACTGAAAAATTGACGAAAAATGAAAATAAAAAATTTGGTCCATGTGAGCCTCGAACTCACCATTAATACCTATACATCCCAAATTAACATTTTGACAAATATTACACGAAAATTACCGAAAAAACATGGGTAAAACCACAGCAAAAGTGAAATCTGGTCCGTATGAGTCTCGAACTCATAACCTTAGCGTTATTAGCACCACGCTCTGCCGACTGAGCTAACGGACCATTGATACCAACACATCCCAAATTGACATTTTAACAAATATTATAGGAAAATTACCTAAATGTTTGGGTTTTTTTTGACAAAATCCACAAAAAAATGAAATCTGGTCCGTATGAGTGTCGAACTCATAACCTTAGCGTTATTAGCACAACGCTCTGCCGACTGAGCTAACGGACCATTGATACCAACACATCCCAAATTAACATTTTAACAAATATTACAGGAAAAAGGGAAAAAACCCCAGAAAAATTTTAATCTAATTAGCGCCACGCACTGCCGACTTCCTTTTAATGTACTAAATCGCGCACAGAGCAAGAACATCGCATGGGATGGTGATAGGTGCCAACTCAGAAACGTGACTTTGTGTGTTTATTTTGCGCATGATCGTACATTGCACAACACTTCATCTTCCATTCGTAACCTAGAATGATTTATTTCTTTTGTAAACGTTTCGAAGATGAACAACCTATACCGACAGTTCCGGTTCTGTTTTTAAACTTGTTTACCGTAATCTCTCTGATGGGGGGGGGTTATTAGAGAGGGGGCTTATTAGAGAGATTACGGTATGTGTTATATTTTAAACCTTTGGTCAGTCTTGAAGTAGATTTTGGTTCTACCAGTACTTCAATCTTCAAATCATAGTTTAAGAAACTGCTGCATAAAAATTATTATATTTAGAATGTAGCTAAAATTTTGAGAAGACATTTTTTAAATATTGGTTCAGATATAAACAAAGATTCGCCCAATTTGGCCAGTTGAAATATCGTTTATTAAAATAAGAGACGAAATATTCAAAAGTTTCCCGAAGAGCATGAGTTCCGAATGGGCTCCTGGGGTGTCTTGTCTTCTGTCTTCTGAGCCTATTTTTTACTTCACACTTCTATTTAAAGTCTTTACCTTCCCTTTTCAAAACTTCCGAGATCCACCCCTTTAAACGAAAAAGAAAAATGTCGCTATGAACTTTTACTCACTGAACCAACTTGCTCGTGGTTTACACACTCCTTTATACAAACCCAGGTTTAACAACAAGTAAGAACAATCTCCTGCTAAGGCTCTGATTCAGATCCATACTGAAAAATTCAATGTTTCAACTAGAACAGTCAAAATGAGAACAATTTAAAACTGAACAATTTCGAATTGTGGCTAAATTTGCCAAAAAGTTCAGAACAACGAACCACGACCAAAATCGTCTGCTTTCATTTTTTTGGTATTCGTCAGATTGCATCGACGGCCCGGGGAGTCCGAGGAACGGGGAACAAAACTCGGCTTAGCACCTTACATAGCTTTAACCGATTTTTACTTAAACCCTTTAGTTTAGACGAAATGAAATAACAGCATCAACACGATATCACGATGAGCCGGTGTTCTCGCTATTTAATAACTTCTAACACCGCGGTCAATTGTCTACTTTGCCAAACAAGGCGGGGATGGTTTGCCAAATGTTACTGTAATGCATCTCCCAGCAGCTGAGCTGACTCTTCACCCTCTTGTGAAATCAGTCCAACATTGAGTAATTTCCGCGTCATACTGCGACTTGATAGCAAGTCTTGAAAACAAACTGCCACGCCAGATCTACGATTTCTATTATTCTGTTTTCACTGTGTTCTATTTCTGACTGGACTTCAATCAACTCATTGAAGTTCTCTTGAAGTTGTCACGCCCACCCTTTAAGAAGGATGATCGTTTTGATAACCCAAGACAAATGGCAGAATTGATATTAATGACAGCATGCGTCGATTGTGGTTTATATACAGCCCCTAATACCACGCGCTTGTGTATGCAGCGTGGAACTCAAAAGGGAGTATTATAAAAAACGTTTGAGTCAACGCCAAAGCAATACACAGATCGCAATGGCACATCATCAGCGCCGGGGTTGACTTGCGTGGTAGTAACGTGTTGACAATAGGTGTCCCAGCCTGTCACCAGGCAAAATGTGGGTTAATCGTATTAGTGTAAACAACCTATTCATGTCTTATGAAAGAGCACGTTTCCTTTTCCTACCTCATTTCTTGAATTAGCTTCTTGACCAAAAATCAGCTCGCCACATCCGTTTCCTTTCAAAAGTAATTGTTAAATTCTTTTCTTGTTTGGTTACGTGGCGGTGTGCGTGAGTTTCTGTGGTCAGTTGCACGAAATTGAGAGAGTTGATGAAGTGACGCGAGCTTGACATAATCTGCCAAGGGGCCAAGTTAAGTCATTGAGTTGGCCAATATCTAATAAGCTTTTTAAAAACTTTGATGAAATAACATAGGACCGTGAAAAATTTATTATTCGCCGTTACGTGGTTCATGACTGGTTACCATAAACTACGATACGGTCTTATCACGTCTATGTGCGACACAATCTTACCGCTGTTAAACCCATACTTTCTATTCTTCCTCTTGGATAACTTTAGTGATACATCAAAATCAATCAAAGAGAAGTGGTGTCAGTAGTCAATAACTGGACAACTCGCAACATAATGTAATGCGGTACAAACAGTGACTGGGTCAAGAGGTGACATTTGATTGTTGCTGATGAATAGCTCTCTAATTGTGGCCGTTTAGCATTTGGCGCGCTGTGTGTTTGCGTCATATCCGCGCTTTACGGGTGGTAAAACTGCGTATAAGAGCCGTGGAAGGTTCAAACAATATCATAACCCGTGCGACACGAGGCTTGCCTGATCTATAGCCTGCTAGTTTCGTCACTGGTATTGGCCATGTTTTGCACAATCGCTTTGCTCCTTCTTGCGATGGCAAATAACTGCAATAGTGAATGTTTCATGACGAGAAGAGGGACAGTGGTTTACTGCGGGTGGCAAGGAATAAAAACTTTAAAGACCTACACTCACAACGCCATCGTGAAGTCATTGTAAGTATATATTACACGCACTGACTGTTTTTAATACCCCAAAACAACCCAGGAATTGCATACCTTAGAATGGCTTACCAGCTTACTGGCTGAATAATGGCCAGTTGCCGTGTGAAACTAAATAGAAAATGTTTCATGGGTGGAGCTTGAACTTTGTTCAAGATACGTTTCGAATTTTTGTGCTAAAGTTTTATAAGGAATTTAAAATATTACGCCGTGCATAGAAAGGGCAAATAATCCATATATTATCCGGGAAAAACGATTTCTTTGATCAGCGTTTTACAAACATTTACTTTTCAATCCAAGTGTTTGTCTGATATTTAATTGAGGAGGAATGTAAAAACTAACTGCAAGAAGAAGAGCAGTTATTTGAAGATTGAGTTCAAACCAGTTTCCGTTTGGTCCGTTTGTATTTCGGTTCTGTGAGATCAGTTTCAAACATTCGTCCTGAGGTCTTGCAGTGGCGGCCGGATTTTGGTTGACTTTTCTTTACTCACGCAGTTTGTGTCCAAATAACGGACCATTAATCAATTCTGGACACATTTTAATCCTTTCAATAGTTGGAATGTAGAACATCAGTTCGGTTGCTGCAGAAAAATAGTGCTTCAAAGCGATGATTTAAAAGATTGTAACTAATTTATCGTCAGCGTGTTTTATTAACAATGTCAACATTCGTTTGAGAGCTTTGCGAGAAAACAAAACAATGCCCCGGTACTAGCGTAGCGATTTCGAATAAACACCGTCGTTTTTTCGCTCTTTACACGAAGCCTTTTCATAATATGCTGGTGGGCAAAATATAAAAAGAAAGAGAAGCTATGTTAAAAAAAGTCACTTCTTCTAACTCTAAACAATCTCCACGACACGAACCCGAGCATGACTTCCCGGTGGGGCAAAATTTAATCTGTATTTTTTCGTTGTCTGGAGATGTATAAAGCTTTGGATTTTGCCACCTCGCCAAATCAAACGCTTAGACGATGTTTGGCCAACTCATAATCCTTGTTACATAGTTCTTCTATTCCAGATTAATTGATTACCTACCTACAGGCAAATTTTCACAGCAAATACGGTTATTACGTAATTTCCATTGGTGTCTGACAAATTCTTTTCTTGTCCAAGAATTGCCCAAAACAGTTTTTTAGTCAAGCGATTATGTTATTGTTATTATTAATATTCTTCTTCTTCTTCTTCTTCTTGTTATTATTATTATTATTATCAATAATAATTAATGACGGCACAAACAATAAAAAACAGTCAGCGTGAGGAGCAGAAACATTAAAATCGCAGCTAAAGAGCTGTCTGTGCCTGTGCCTGTGTTTGTGTGTCTGTGTGTCTGTGTGTCTGTGTATCTGTGTGTGTCTGTATGTCTTATGTATGTGTGTGTGTACTGTGTGTGTGTGTTTGTGTACGGGTGTGCCTTTAAAGAAAAAAGTTAAGGATGAACTAAAAGCTGTTCCGATACAGAATAACAAGTTGCTGCCAAATAGATGTACCCTCCTCCCCCTTTACCTCCCCCTGTACCTCACTCAGGGCGTGGTCAGACAGCAATATGTTCCTTTCCATACTATTACCATTGGTCCATCAACAGCTGTACGTGAGAAGGAGTTCCCAACCATCGAAAACAAACATATTTACGTATGCTTTACAAACATGCACGTGTCGGCGGCTTCGCAGTCATTCTAAGAATCCGCACGATTTTGCATAACCGAACATTCACATTTTACCATACGAACGATTACGAGACAGATAATCTATTTATGTCACATACCGCTAAAATGACTGACATTTTAATGATCTTAAATCTGCTTAAACGACGAGGTAAACCGGGTTTTTCTCATCTGAACTCGATAATAGTAATCTTAAAATAAATTCGCAAAGAAAACAGTGATATGCTTAGGCACATTTTTGGCTACTTCATAGTTTATAGAATAGTAAATGGTTCTGCTCTATCTACTAAGCATTGTATCTTGGCTCTGTCTCAAATTAATTTGTGTTTGTACCTGGCTCCATCTAAAGACTTATGGTAATAGATCCTTCTCTATTTGTACCCCTAAACTATGGAACGGATAGCAGATAGTAGTTTCATTTTTACTTTGCACTTTCTATAATTGTGATCTTTCATAAACTTAGATATAACGTTTGTAAAGCTCCTTGGACTTTCTTGAGAATATGTGCACTATATAAGTTTGAGGTTATTGCTATCATTAATATTGTTATAGCTTGCAAGTCTTTTTCTCCATAACAAATAGTTGTAAGAATTACCACACGTGAAGAGGCACCTATTCGATTCTGAGGACTCAACAGAAAGTGAGACGTTGTTTTATATCAAGGGGATTAAACAGTACTCAAAAGAAAGACGCTACGGCGAGAAACGTGTCTTTATGTTCATTGCTATAGCTGAAAAACGCTTTGGTATTCTGGTGTATTGATTTATACTTCGCAACAAATGTAAATATAGTGTACTTGTAGAGATTGTTCAGAGACTGGACCACCTTGGAGAATAGTTTTGTGTAGAGACGTGATAATTAAGTGTGAAACCCTACATCCTTTAAATCCTTTAAATCTGACAATAAACATCGGGACTTGGGACATCAACTTCATAAACAGTCTTTTGCAGTTTGGCTTCGAATATGCTAGCAGCCCAAGTAACACAGATCAACGTTTTTGATGAAATGTGAACAAGCGAAACAAGAAAGAACACGTCAAAAGAATTTCAAAAATTCCGTAATGTTTGGTGTAAAAACCTTAGAATTTGCGCCCTCAGGAAATAGCCGTTGATAAACCCCAGTTCTTGAGCTCGCGGTCGGCTCCAGGCCAAAGTAAATCAATTATCAATGTAGAACATTTATTTAGCACATTACACTTTTATAAATATCACGAAACAGCTCTTAATATAACTCACGGGGGTTTTGCTGGTCACGTTTACCTAATTTTGATTTTTGAAAATCTCAAGATGTTTTAACAATCAAATACTCTGTAGTTGAAATGCTAAAAAAATGGGTTTTGCAATGATTTAATGATCGTACTTGGCAGCTTTTACTTTAAGAATGAGTCATTGAGTCCCATCTTAAGGTGATGCGGTTATACGGGAAGACGATTTTTTACGCAATATTGTTGCATTAAAAATTGAGATCGTGTAACATGGCGCATGGTTACGATTCTTAGCGCTATTTCGTTGAGGCAACGCATTGCAAGTTTTAAATGGTGTTCAAAAACTCGCAACATTGTTGTCATGTTGCCCGGCAAGAAAGAACTCGTTCGCTGTACCCTGTTACACTACATCGATTTTTTGCTCAACAATGTTGCGTTAAAAATCGTACCGTGTAACATCACCTTTAGCGCTGGTGACATTGAAAGAAACCAGAGAGTCTACCCGTCCCCCTTAGAGTTAAAATCCAAAGGTTGGGTTAGGAGAGTGTTAGTGCCAGCTCGGGTTTAACATTTTAACCAACGATTTGGCTTACTTCCTTTATGCAGACTGATTTTGGCTGACACTTCTGGTTAACAACATTAACTGGGTTTCCTTGGACCGTTTCAACAATACCTTACAACGACCAGACTACGTGTTTCTAGACTAAAGAAACTGAATTCAAAATTCCGGCTAACTCTGGATTAAATTTAGCCCACTTGCGAACAACTGGGCCCTCTGATCTAGCAAGCACGAGCGGTGAAATGCGACCACGTGCCCCTGGTTGATCACTGATACCAGATTTTGCTATACGATAAAAATCCCCAACCAATTGGCATTTTACAGATGTACAGTTATCGGTCAATTTTTTTAAAAACATAGAACTTTGAATATCATTTTATATTAGTTACTACAGTGTCTGTTTATTCGTTATTTATGGAAATGTTTTGTTTTCTGCTGATCAAAAGATCACCTGTCCCAAAGTATAGGGCCCTGTTTCTCAAACGCACCTTCTTTAAACTCTTCTGACATTTGATATATTTATCTTTGACCAAAACGGGGCTTGTCTGCCATATTTGTAACTTAACGAACGATAAATGAACTTAACACGAAAGTCTAAAAAGCAAGAAGGCCGTTTTTTTCTGGAGCTGTTCTTTGGAATGGGCTCCCATCCGAAATACATGAGCCATTACCCCTTACAAGCTTTAGGAAAGGCATAAATGATTTTTATTAAATACCAAACACTGGATATTGAATTTCTGGTAATCTGATTGGCTCTCTACTCAAGGTATAAATCCTATA
>JAOEHT020039534.1:0-14207 GCA_025448195.2 Parazoanthus atlanticus | reverse complement strand
GAGGTAAATGAGAGTTATATAGTCGGTTTGACTATATTTTAAGATTGCTGAGAGATTATCCTCGACGTGAAAACAAGCCATGCCGAGGCAGGGCGAGGAGACATTTAAGTACGAAGACTTTGTTGGCTGGACGACAACTTCTCTTAAAGATTTTCTGGCTTTAAGAGGGTTAAACCAAAGCGGCAAGAAGGAAGAATTAGTTGCTAGGGCCTTTGGGGCATATGAACTAAATGTTCCGAAGAAATTTACCCAAGAGGAAATTTATTCAAAGATCAAGGATGAGTACCGATCTCGGTTAAGTAAACATGGCATTAAAACCGACCCGAACGCTCTTTCAACAGAATCATGGAAAGATGATATTCAAGAATGGCCAGACATCGACGATGGCATTCTGTTTAGCTACATCTTACGAGTAAAGGCTGTAGATGCAGACTATATAGGAAAATACAAAGATGAGAAAGCTTATTCTTACTGGATGAGTGGTTTTGTGGACACTATATTGGTGGCCAAATATGATGGATTCACTTTTCTGAAGGGTAGTGTTTGCCCTTCTCAGAGAATACGGAATGACCCACACCAAGTTTGGATTTGCACCAAGAGCAAAGAGAAGGATTGTAGGATTGTTACTTCATGGTGCACTTGCACAGCAGGTACTGGGGAGGTGTGCAACCATGTGATAGCAGTCCTTTACAAAATAAACTATGCATATAAAAAACACTACATCTCACCTGAATGCACATCTGTTCCTCAAGGTTGGAACAGGGGTACACGGAAAGAGGTAACCCCCTCAAAAATCAGGGATCTCACTTTTTGTAAACATAAAAAGTCAAGAAAAGAAACTAACAGATATCCTGTTTCAGACCAAGATCTTAGAAAACGATTTGATCCTCGGAAACCGGAAGACCGATTATTGACAAATGAAAGAGTATCTTCACTACTCAATGCAGTGAAACTCTCAGCCCCCTCTGCCTGTGTTCTAGACTCTGTTGAACATGCTAAAGATGATGGACTGCCTTTACCTCTGACAGAAAAGGCTTTACATTTTATGTCAAGTGAAGTAAGCCAGGGTAAGCCAGTTGAAGAAACTGGCCCTAAATTTCTAGAGGACAGTCACTTGACAGTTGAAGAAGTCCATAGAGTAGAAGCAGAAACTAGGGGGCAACGTACAAACCCTCTTTGGAAACAACATAGGGCAGGGCGAGTTACTGCTTCGAACTTTCATACTGTGAGCAACAAATCAGAGTCACTAATGAAATCAAAACACAACAAAAAGATACAATACACTCCAGTGGTTTCCACTGTAATAAGCGAAGCTGATGACATTTCTCATTTACCACAGATAAAGTGGGGAATCGAACATGAAAATACTGCAGTTAAGGCATTTATGTCTGATGTTGCATCCCAGCATGAAAATGGCATGGAAGGTTTCAGGGAGTGTGGTTTGTATGTCAAGAGGGACTACCCATACCTAGCAGCATCTCCAGATGGGATTTTTGTTTGCAAATGCTGCTCTCCTGCTACAATTGAAGTGAAATGCCCTTATGCTGTGAGAAATGAGAACTTGCATCAGGAAGAAGTCTACAAGAAAGTGGACTTTCTTGAAAAATGTAAAGGCAGACCAAGGCTTAAAACCACACATAAATACTATACACAAGTACAAGCACAGATGTGGGTAACTGGAGTAAATCATTGCTTCTTCATTGTCTGGACTGAAGGACACAAGCCTTTGTATGAAAGGGTAGAGTTTAATAAGGAGTTTTGCTCAACTGTGGTCAATAGAATCACCCTTTTCTACAAGGCATATGTTCTACCCTGCTTGTTAGGGTATACAGATATATTCCACTGTCCTAAATGCAGCAAAGTTATTCTGGAGCAACCAGAGATCAACAAGGCAGATGAAAACAGTGTGCAATGTGATAGGTGTTCCACCTGGTGGCACCTACCTTGTGCAGGCCTAACAGGACAGTGCTGAAGCTGTTGAATCATGGTTATGCCACAGCTGCCTAATTGATGCTGTAGATGCTGACAGTGATAGAGACAATGATGATGATGACAATGATATTGACGATGGCAGTGATGACAAGGACAGTGTGGTAGAAGGTGATGTCGATTTATGCAGTGTTTGTTTACTTGCCAGTATTCCAGTGGGCAAGGGACATATTTGTTCTGTTTGTCACAATGCAGTCCATGCATGGTGTAGTAATCATGAGGAGATCACTAACTCTTTTTACTTAAAGTGCAATAACTGCAACCAAGGTTAGAATTCACAAACGTTGACTCAGTTTTTGAGTATCCAAGTTGTCTAGTGTTGTAATAGAGCAGATTTCATATGACTGCCAAAACATACAGCACAGAGCCAGCTACAGTGATGAACCAATCACAGCACATAAAATCGCTGTGTTACATGCTCCAGCTCCGATTAACAAGAATGATATTAAACTTTTGAGATCTCTGTTTTAACAGATAATTATCAAAATATAAATATTATTCTACATGAACAAATTAAACCTTGTGCTCACTAGCACAGGTGCAAAGTGTTTTGCCCATTAGCAGGGGGGAGGCTCAATTTGCCATGTTTGGCAGGAGCTATACCTCAGAAATTCCAAAGAAAAATTTCATTGGTTAGACCCCTTGGGAAGGCCCCAGGGGCCCCACTTGGCTATTTTTCTGATAGAAAGGTACGAAGGATTTTGTTGAGGTTGGAAATTTTGGTCTGGAGGGATTTTTTGGGTCACAAAAACATGCCAGGATTTTTTTTGAGGGGTGTGGTCGAATTCTGGGATCTTTTTTGGATTATGTGTTTTTCAGTAATGGCATTTTTTTGGGAACATAAAGAAAGACAGGGTTGTTTTGGGGTATGTAGTTTTGAAAGCAGGGATTTTTTTAGGTGTAAAATTTTAACTTCATTTGGACCCCCCATCAGATAAATAGCCAAGTGGGGGCCCCTGGGGGGAAGGCATGGTTATTTTCTGCAATCACACATTCTGTATCCAGGGATATTTCCAGTTTCTTTTGTGCTTGTATTTTAAAGTTGACCTCTGGTGTTACTACATTTTCTTCAGACCTGAAGCAATAAGCCAGGGTTGTTACTTCTATTTAGTAGCTATGTATAGATTTCTTTTAGCTGCAATACAACAGATGTTAGAATTCACATTGTTTGAACAATGATTAAAACTTAACAGGTTCAGAGTCCATTTCATAGTTTTCAAAACCGTTTTCTTCTACATAATTACACCCATATCAATGGGCCATTGATATATCGCTTACCATGTCTACATTATTCACAAAGTGGTGGCAAAATATTACACAATGAGCAGCAAACCCTTATTATGTCATCTGCAATGGGAAGTAGTGATATGCAAAGTTCATGTTTCAGAATGCGAAAACCTTTCAAGCGCCCAATGGCCTGTTCCACAAAGATTCTAACATTCGCAATGTTAGACGTCTTTCTGATATCTGTGGGTAGCATCTGCATCGATGCAGCACAGCTTGGGGGGATGCAGAGTGAGGCCATTGACAACATGAGATCTTCCTTTATTTTAAAACCTCTGTCTGCCATAATTTGGTCATATGGCTCAATCAAGTTTAAGAACCCACAGTTCCTGACTATAAACACATCCGATGCTCTCCCTCCATAGCTTGGTGACACATAGCTAAAAGCTCCATTGGGTGTAATGGCCACTAACACTTTACATGTATAATGATGCTTGTACTCAGACCACAGAGTTGCAGCAAGGTTTAAACCACTGGGAGTTTCTGTAAAACATTCAAAGCAATCAATGATACAGCGAGTTTTAGGGTATAGCTTTTTAAAACACAGTGGTAGCGCTTTTCTTATTTGTTGACGACTGGGCCAAATAATCAAAACTGACAGCTCCTTAGACATCAATTTGACCCACGTGATGAATATGCTGCCGACTGTACCCACTGAGATCATGAATCTGAAGGCCAAATCTTCATTAATAAGTCCCAACTTCAACTTCATCAATGTCAAGAACATTTCTTGAGGTAAAGTTAGCCTGCGTTGTGGCCCAGGTCTGCCTTTTGGCGTGTTTAAGTGCGGCTTATTAAGCGGCTGTTTTGGCATTTCCTCCCTTGTCTGTTTAGCACCCCTCCAATACTGCATATTGCAGTCCTTAGCTGATAAATGCTCAAATATTCTCTCAAAAACGTCGGCGGATGGAAGGCCTGTGAAGTTTTTTACATCAGAATCCCTTGTCAATTCTTCAAAACGCAATGGAACTCTTGGAGGAACGTAATAACCGGTATCCATTCCTTCTTCGTCAGAATCACTATCGCTCAAATGGCCAGTGGTAGATTGTAGTTCTACGTCTAAACTTCTCCTCGTGTTCCTTTTTTTCGGAGACTTAGACATCAAGAAGTCTGATAAGGTTAAGTAAAGAGATGGATAGTCTGTTTTGGGATTCTGTGGCGTCCTTTTACCGAGAGGAAAGTGGTTTGAACAGACAAACGTTCCCTGTGCTCCTGGCGGCGGATCGAAACCATCCTTTCGTCCCTTTATCACTTGTTTACGCCAAATTTGTACAAGTTCTGGATTGACGGGCCACTTGTGAAACTTCAAATCATCTACATGGGACTTAATAGTAAATAAATCAGGGTAGCGTTGATCATTATCACAATAACCTACAGCACAGCGTGCATGATTTGGCATTTTGAGTTGTGAACACTCGACTGATCCGCCATTGAAAAGCACACTTGGCCGCGCACTCGCCCCAGTAGTTTTGCACCCCCGCCAAGATGGCGGATATAACCTTGAAAGGGTCTATTCTGCAGTTTTTCTTCAGTTCTTGTGTTCTCGCCGAGTGGCCTTGCGATAATCGCATGTTGAAATTATCAAGCTTTTTTCCTGCTAAAATATCTACGTCTATGGTTAGATACTCTATTACGAATTCATCAGGGCAGTTTGCTGAAAACGACTGCTGATAAAACATAGAATTTGCTTAACTTTGCTCACCTCCCGTCTGACACAACTGAATTGTAATAATTATAATCTTCTGAGTTCTGAGGTCTACCAGTTCTGCAAAGATTTCAAATGTAGTTTGTAACGATCCTTCACTGGGATGATGAATCGGACTCCTTCCAGCTAGATACTATTTGTAAAGTTGAAACACCAAGAAATTGCTCGAACATCTAATTATATTCCAGGATCAAACATCACTTCCAGAAACCATAGTGAGGTCAATTCATCCAACAGCCTGTGTTGAGTTGGTGTCGCCGATCAAAAGATTCCCACATAAAACGACAGACGATCAGCAGTTTTCAATCAACAGAAGTTTCCCACTGCTTCCTACACATCACCGACGAGAGATATTTCAATCAGGAAACTCACAGACACATCTTACAACGACTCGATGCTTCTAAAAAACGTGACTCGACAAACTGGCACGCCGTGGCATGATTCACCGCTGACAGTTACCTTAGGCAACCGCAGGCTTCATGATACACAGACAGTTTTGCAGTGACGTCACAGGGTCAGATCAGCTGGCTGCCATTCGGTGGTTTTGATCGTTTCTTTAATGTGGTTTCGTTTTGCGTTCGGGTTTTAGCACATTCCTTTCCGACCGCTGAAATCGTCAGTTTGTTTCGTAGTTATTCTATAAATTAAAATCGGTTAACTTGTTTTCATGGTTTCCAAAACCGATATATTTCTTAATTATTATAGAAAGCAAACTGATTTTTTTAATTAACCTTAGTGTTTTTTGTTTGGTCACGAAATGCGTAAAAAATCAATCAACTGCATTATTGTATATCCTTTTAACTTTTAAGAGGCAGTTCGCCTAAGAACCGACCAACGGGTATTGGCGTCAAATTTTAATTTTCCCGAATTTTTGTCAGGAAATCAGACATCTATTGGGGACTACTGAAAACTGAAAAATATATTGAACTGAAGCAAGTACGCCGAAACCGTTAAAATGAGCTTGTTTACAACTCGAATTTGGGCTCACCTCGCCATCAGTTTAAATGCATTTCGCGGCCTCTTAGTTCGTAAATGTTTCAACAACAAACAGATTAAACCTTTTTCTTTGCTGGTATGTATTTTAAATTGCAATACAATTAAATTTATTTAACTGATAACAGAATTTTCAAGTCCAGTACTTTCTAAACCGATAAGAGCCGCATGAGTAGCTTATTGAAAATATCATTTTCACAAAAGTGGCTCGGATTAAACCGAGCTGTAAATCATGGATAAACAGAAGTAAGGAAAGTCTGCAAAAATGTATAAAATTATTTTGTGGATCATGCAAAGCGACCCTCAAAACAACATGTCAACTTACCTCTTTTCTGTATAAATCTAACACTTGACCTTAGTGCTGATCACGCAACCACCTTATGCAAAATCTTCCTCCTTCAATCCTTGGCTTTGGAGCAGTAAAGCTCGACCAGAAAAAACAGCAAAATATAAATAATAAGTATACAGTTCTGTATAGGTTTCCAAGATCTTGTTCAAATGCAAGTTTAATCTCTTTTCGTTGCTTTGTACATTTGTAGATAGTGTCCTTGCAGGTCCGTGGGAAAAGATTATGCAATGACTGAACTGATATACACGGAAATAATTTTAAAATGAGTGAGCGTTTAACATTTACTAAGTTTTCATTTCCTATAATTAAAAGCTACCAAAAGCACAACTCGCCTTTGGTGTTACTGCTAGCGCACAACAGAACAGTGGTGAAAGGGATTCTGTTGACTTGGGTGTGGACCTTGACGGGGAAGTCAGAAATAATAATGTTGATTCAATCAGGCCTTTTCTACATTTCCCGTGACATAAAATTAAAAAGGATGTTTGTATGCCCAAACCACAGGTTCAGGCTTGGAAGACATTGGAGGCCACTCATATCTTGTCAATACTCCAGCTATATCGGACCCGCCAAAGCCATCAGGGATCGTATGTGATAAACGTGAACCAGGCCAAGCTTTTTCGATATAGTAATCCCTTTAGCCTGGTTTTCACGAGCGACTTAAGGTACAGAAGCACAAGCGGAAGCGTAACGCTCTTATGCAGTCGCGTAACCAGGATTTTTCGTGTGTGTGTGTGTGTGTGTGGGTGGGGGGAAAGGCGGATGGGCAGTGAAGGTGCAAACGTCTAGGGTGGTCAGGGGGCATGCTCCCCTAGGAAAATTTGAGAAAACTTGGGTTGCCTTGAACTTCATTTCGTGCGTTCTCATGGTGGAGAAAGAATATAGGGTAGTCAAAAAAGGAAGTAAATCACCGCTTAATCTTTAAAAGGATACATTCTAACTCACCTGTCTGACTGTGCTGGAGTCGTCTTCGGGTTAAAGCGCGCTGAGAGGTGCTCAATTTGCAAACTTCTAGTTGTGATAGCATACTAGATTATCTATAAAACAATACACATGACGGACGGCTGACTCGCGTTGAAGATGAATAAAGTATAAATAAAGATCGCACAGCAGCCGACACAGTGAGAAAACCGACAAATGACAACAAATCGTCCATCTATTTTTAATTCCAAAACAACTATAATATTTAAGTGACAAATTAGAAAAATAGCAGTATATCTCTGTTCTATATTACATAAGTTAAACATATTTTGGCCGAATTAGTTCTTTCCGGAGGTGCGTTCGAACCCTTTGCACGCCCTGCCTACGCGCTTGTAATAGTCACTATAAAAACGGGTTGGCACAAGCGTAAGCTCGACGAAAGGTTTCCTTTTCCGTCTCCACTTCTCCTTCCGTTGAGCTCCCGTCGCTTATGTCGCCCTGAAAATAGAACACAACGCGCAGACACAAGCAGAAGAAAAAATGTTTGATTCTACCGTTTACTCTTCCGACGTTGCTATGCTTGCGTCAACCCCGTTTTCACGGTGACATATAAGAGCTTTGTTTAAATTCCCAACACCGGGCAAACACTAACGATCAAATTTGTGAATTATTCGCTGCAATTCTTGTCGGAAAGTCAAATAAATTGCTGTCAAATCCCCAGCATTTACCTCCTCCTCCTCCTCGGGCTTAACTCTGATAGGTGGGATTAAGACAAGCTGTGAGTTTAAGTTTGGTATCGCATTTATACGGTCCCTGAAAGCTTTGGCGGGTCCGCTATAGCTGGGGTATTGACAAGATCTGAGTGGCTTCCGATATCTTTCAAACCTGAACTTGTAGTTTTGGCAGACAAACATCCTTTCTAATTTATCACGGGAAACGTGGAAAAAGCCTGATCCGTACAGAATGTCATCATACTTGCATGCGGATAAATGACAACTCTGAAGATGGTTACTAAATAAATGTTATCACTGCATTGAAGCAACGGAATCATTTCTGACTTTAATATCCCCGTGAAGCTCCATACCCAACAAAATCTCTTTTACCGGTCGAAGCTACTGTACACATAAAAGTCGACATCATAGGATAATTCATTAAGCTGTTCTGTTCTGCGCTGCGAGACTGAAATTTGCACGTGTGGTAGTAACGGTTACCGTAACACACGTGCTTGTAAACAAACCGATTCACTCAGAGAAAATTAGTTAGGCAGTGGCGGATCCAGGGGGGTGGAGGGGGGCTGGGAGCCTGTGCCCCTCCCCCCTCTTGAGTTGGACGCAAATTTTTTATGGGTACTGACGTTTTTTAAAAATTTGTTTTATAAAGACACTTATTACTGTAAATATAATAATAATGAGAGTATAGGTAGAGACCTGTTAAAGTCTCGCCATGACCAGCGTCAGTTGTGGCTTAAATTTAGATTCTATAAAAACTATAAAAGTTGGAATGAAACACGTGTGTTTAAAAACGAATGTAATGGGGGCTGAATCAAGCGGAAGAACGATCCCGATCTCATAATTATGTTAGCGGACTCTGGCACCCGCGAACAAATAGTTTATCCAGCATATATGAAATGTTTTTACGGGTAATGTTGTCATTTTCAATTTCAGCACGGTAAACTTGAACTAAAACAATAAATAGTTAGTAAACGGATTTTAGATTTTGTTTTGAACATTTAATTTCCTATCAGGACTTCAATAAGTTTCCTTGTTTTTATGAAAAGATGCCGAACTTTTCACAGGTTCCGCTCCACGTGATGGACCCTATTCAAGCTAAACTACTGTAACTTCAATGTTGGAGGGGAGGCATAATTTTTTAAATAACATCTTTACGGCACACATCAGTCACTGCAATAGTGTAAATCGGTGCTGAGCAGTCTTATTGTTTACTACATATAGGCCATATGTTTTTAGGCCATACATTTTATCATTTTTGTGCGTGGGGGATTAACTGAAAAATCTTATATAATAGCTGAACTAGAACTCAGAAGAAAGTTTTTAGAACTGTTTTGGCTGGTAAACCTCTTTGATGCTAATGTTGTACTTGTTTTGTAAAGCATTTTCATTAGAAAATCAAACACTTAAAAGGACAATTTCAAGACAAAATACCCACATTATTTCATTTCTTTAAAACATTTAGGTTATTTTATCGAATAAAACTATGTTTGACCGAGGTATTTTAACAATTTAACACAGCATAATCAAGGATTTTGAACTTAGCTCCAGTAAATCTCAGGCCTTTTCTCTTGCCGGCAGTATGTCACAGATGGAACTGGATTACCAGTCCAGCCAAATCAAAGTTTTCTTGAATGTCAGAATATGATGATTTGTGACATTCATTCTCGTAAATAACTGCTAATTACTGCTATTTTAAAACAGCCACTCCTCCCACCTCAGCCGTCCCCTTTCTCCCCTCCCATGAAACCAAATGGTCCGCTTTTATCATATTCTTTAATTTTGTTCCGGCGGTCTTTTTGCTTCGCCACAGGGATCAATGTATCGCATTATTGAACATACTCCGTCCCGTTGTAGTAAGCGACTTGTAGTCAACCCGTTCCGTGCACACTCTAGAAGCCCTTCCATGCACTAATTCTTCACAGAGAAGTGAAAAACTGCGGCCTTCCACTTGCGAAATACAAGTCACTAGGAGTTCCGACCGGCAAATGCTGAAAGCATCCCCCAACACACACACACCCATGATAATGATAATAAATCTAGGCAGCTTCAGTAGAGTTAGTTGTCAGTCGAGTCGGCTGGTATGGTTTGATGCTTTATTAAGTGACTTTGTTTTGAATCAGTCAAGAAAGACGTTCCACGAGTCTCTATTTAACGATTCTCACAGTTGTTATTGTAACTTGGGATTAATGTTTTCCTCTTCAGAATGGAGTGACCCCTATCTGGGCAGCTGCAGCGATCGGAAGTGTAGAGACAGTCAAATACCTCATAGAAGCTGGTGCTGACTTGGAAACCAAGAACAAGGTAAGTCTACACTGAAATGATAGTTCACTAAAAAGAAAATGAAACCGATTGCCTTTTGCTACAAATTATTATTGCATGTGATTGGCGCTCGATCCCGCCAATTTTAGTACGCGCGACAACGTATTTAATTTAACAAAACCTAACGCTCCGACGGAAAGCAATTTTTAAACTTCTAAAGTGAAACAAGTGCCTACTAAGGTTTGGATAGAAAGTAAAACATTTCAAATTCAATGCGATTTAGGTTTGGGACAAGCTGTCTCGAAGGCCATTATTTCAACCATTTTTAGAGAAACGGTCAACTCTCAACCGACGGGAAGAGCAATCCGTCAAGGGACGTTGGGACCGCACAAAACTAAAAGTGATCAAGTATATGTCTTCAAACATCCTTCCCGACCAGTTAAATCGCCTATACTATCGATAAGTTCCCATTTTCTGCTGCGTGCTTATTTTTTTTTTTAAATAGCCAGATTACAGGGAGTGAGTGGCTGTTTTCAAATGATGCTATTTTTTGCAACTTCGTGCTCGGGGCTTTTCTCTTCGGTGGAGGACGTTTGTAACATGTAGTGCTGCTACCGAGTTTCAGAGCTTTCATGAAAATATTTAGGCCAAGCGAAAATCACAACTGATAAAGAAAGGCACAATTCATCTTGCAAAAGTGTATAATAATAGCACGGGCGGCACGGATGATCAGCAATTAGTTTTAAATGCCGTATAACGTAAAAGTAGCTCTGAATAATTTTGAATGCAATTTATACATGGTTGGAAACTGCTAATCATTTCGCTAGCTGGATGGGTACAACAAATATATTTTACTTCGAATGCTCTTTAGCTATTTTGCCAAATAATAATGCTGGAGGGGGAGTCATGTTAACCCCCCCCCCTCCCCCCCCCCCAGTCATGATTTTCCAAGCGGCGAGAAGAAGGAGGTGGTGGAGGGGCGGAGGGATTGGGTAAAGAAGAATGATAGTTTTTGTCGGTCATTTCTCAGCTGCACTATTTCTACGCCGTCTCATATATTTTCGTTAAGGTATCAACGCGTGCAAACATTTTTCGTTTGATCATTTGTGCAATTTTAAAACATCCACTCCGTCTGAGAGCTCTTCACCTCTTGACACCCCGTTCTCCAGCTGATCTGAGTCTCTGAAATTAGCCAATCAGGGGCGAGGGCGTCCGTGTATCATGTCGTTCCAGGGCTCAACCGTGAGACCAAGATTTACGAAAACAACCAAACGCCAAAACAAATAGTTTAACATGGCTGCCATATAAGTTGAAAGCGCGTTTATTCTTCGGTGTTTAACCAAAAGTCCTTCTTAAGTTTAAGAACTTCAGAGTTGGTCCGTAGTTCATTCTTTCGTAACGAGCAGGCTGGACTACTGCAATAGTCTTTTGTACGGTGTCCCTAATTACCAGATTAAGAAGCTACAGCGTGTCATGAATGCTAGTGCTAGGCTGATATACCGCGCGCCTAAGTTTTGTCATGTTACACCTTTACTTGTAGAACTGCACTGGTTGCCAGTGTGGGTGCGCATAGAATATAAAATTTTATTAATCACTTTTAAGATTTTACATGGATTGTCTCCTTTGTATCTAAGTAATTTAATTAAGGTGCAGGAGGCCTCGTCATACAACTTACGTCGTAATATGAATGGCCTCCTGCTAGCCAGGCCAAAATTTACGCACCAAAAACACGTGGGGTGACTGTGCATTTCAGATGGCGGCCCCAGCATGCACTGTGGAATCAATTACCACTGTCCGCCAGATCAGTGAACTCAATTGACACTTAGCTTTTAAAAAGTTGATCAAGACATTTTTATTTCGTAAGGCATTTAGTTAGTATTTTATCGTTAAATTAGTTACTATTATTATATTATACAGCATTTTTATCTCATTGTAAAGTGATTGAATTTAACTTTTTATATGTAATTTATAAGTATCAATTAGTTATATTTATTGTAATGCGCTTTTGAATATTTTATAGAAAAAGCGCACTATAAGTAATAAAATATTATTATTATTATTATTATTATTATTATTATTATTATTATTAGCACTGTTTTATAAGCCGCTGTAAACCGTTGTTCGTGCTCTTGGCTTTCTTGTGTAGCTCAAGATCGGCGAGCTGAGCTGTTCGCACTAGCGTCTGTTCTTCGTTGAGACAGACAAGTTGAGTACAACATCAATCGTCTTCATGTAGAACTTGTTTGTCAGGATTCCGGTGTTTAAAGTTTCCCAAGGAAAATTTCCCTCTCTCGGTTACTTGCCAGTTCTTGTATGTAATATCTTTCCTCCAACAAGTGAACAGAAAGAGGTAAAAGCTTAGCGGATTTGCTCTCATCGTTCTGATCGAACTCGGGTTGCACTGCCCATCGAGAGTCTTGCGAAGCCTTTGCAATGTCTGTAGCTTCGTTAAAATGTCTATTAGATTTTAACTTGTTAAAAAAAACCTGACAACAAACTGAATTGTGAAATATGCGTGATCTATAGTCACACGGGGAAATGAGTATCAAATAAAGCTGTAAGAACGAAATCTAGAATTGGAAGAAATTATAGATGGAAAAGGAAACAGCACCCGTAATTTCTTAAAAACACGTATAAAACTTTACGTTTAATATAGTCAAAGCCAAACAACTAAGCCGATTTTACTCGGTGCCAGAGTTGCGTCACGTCTGCAGTTTACTGAAATTAAAAGTAATTTTTTTCCGGGACTGAAATTGTTTCTTGAACAAGAATTCAAAAGCACAAAATTAACCGAACAAGTTTTAAATTTCATCCTGCTGTAAAATAAAAAATAGGGCAAATACTGAAACGAAATTTAAGAACAAAAACAAAAAGAAAGGGTTCACAGAGACTTTTATTAACCATAATTACATTACTGTATTAAGAAGCTAGTTAACAATTAATTATTTATTTTAGAAATCATAGTCATTAACCCGGCATTGATATTCTCCTTAGAACTAACTCAGTAAATTATGTTCTCGTATTAAAAAAGAGCTTTTGTCATGCCAAAACATATCGATCACGCATGGAAATATTAAACGAACCAAACTTTCAAAATGAATAATTACAACGACATATATAACATGCAAATGAAAATTGAACTTCAGCTAACTTCTCTAACTTGTCGACCGAACTTTGGGACAAAATTGTCTATAAAAATTAGATTTAAATTAGCCACACCGTGAGCTGTTTAGGAATTCTGCAGTTCTTCTTCAGTTCTTGTGTTCTCGCCGAGTGGCCTTGCGATAATCGCATGTTGAAATTATCAAGCTTTTTTTTCTGCTAAAATATCTACGTCTATAGTCGGATACTCTATTACGAATTCATCACGGCAGTTTGCTGAAAACGACTGCTGATAAAACATAGAATTTGCTTAACTTTACTCACCTCCCGTCTGACACAACTGAATTGTAATAATTATAATCTTCTGAGTTCTGAGATCTACCAGTTCTGCAAAGATTTCAAATGTAGTTTGTAACGATCCTTCACTGGGATGATGAATCGGACTCCTTCCAACTAGATACTATTTGTAAAGTTGAAACACCAAGAAATTGATCGAACATCTAATTATATTCCAGGATCAAACATCACTTCCAGAAACCATAGTGAGGTCAATTCATTGCTCGTTCTCTCTGGATTTCCTTAGGGTAATCTAGCGTAATGTAAACTTTGTCGTGGCCGAAGCTATCTTTCAATAGTTTTCTCTTGCTAATACTGTATCCTTATCCTCCCTGCAGACGAATCGGACTATTAGCGGCCTTGCAACCCCTGTCTTGCTTTTTCCGATACGATGTATGGCATGGAAACGCATCTCGCTAGTGTCGATTTCCAAATCGACTTTCAACATGTTAAGAATGACTTTCTTCGGGTCGTCATCGGCGCTTTCGAACACATTTCGAAATATTAAATTCTCTCGGCGCGTGTATGCTTCAAGTGTGAT
>JAOEHT020039426.1:0-14208 GCA_025448195.2 Parazoanthus atlanticus | reverse complement strand
AAACTCCGCCATTTTTTGTCGACAAAGACTGCGCGCGAGAAGAGCTGTCTTGTTGTTGACGCTTGCTTTGCGCTGATAGGCTAATTTCCTTTTCTCTTGGATCTGATTGGCTGAGACAAAAGTATCCTATTTTTTTTTTCAAATTGGATACTTCATATATTTCCATATGAAAGTCTTTGAAGAAACTATCCAGTTAATTATTAATTGGCCAATTAAAAAGATAATAGTTTGGTCAATACTATAGAGTTTACTGACCAGCTATATAATTAAGCGGTTTACATCAGTCGTCCCAAAATTTTAAAGAATCTAAACCATGTTTATCTCTAGAACCACTTTAACAACTTCAGTTCTTAGGCTGCTTGTCTTTCTAAATAATCAGATGAACGGTATTTTGATAACACAGATACAGTCACTTGATATAAGTGACTTACTGAAGTTAAGAGGTCATTGAAGCGAGACCGAGTTCTGAGTTTCCATTTATGGGCAACGCGATCGTGCTGCGGTTGTGTTATGTTTGTTGTAATCATGCTGCTCTGCAGCTTGGAGTGATAGTTAGCTGCAGTTCATAGGACCAACTTTTTTACAGCTTGTTTAACTGTTTTGACATTAAATGTATTAAAAGGACACTTAGCATAGATAGTCAATCTATGTTTAATAAGCTCACTGGTACTGCGCATGCTCTCACAGTGCAAATGAATGAACAGAGGTCTTGAATGGTCCAGCAAATTTCTCACTGAAAGTGAAATATTCGCAAAATTTTGGAGACCGCCGCTCACTTGCTCACTTGCTCAAATTCGCAATACTCAATCGCAAATCGGCCTCTTAGATGCTCCTAATGATGCTATAGAAACTTAGATTGAAGACTATCTACAGCAGTATACCATGCGACTCTGTCTATAAACAGTTTTTAAGGCTTATAATCACTGATAATTCTGTAGTCTTGGAAATATTACACTGACCTAATAATTGTTTGGAGCATTTTACTAATATTGAACAGAACGGCCACAAGGCATTCTTAACATCAGGGTTCTAAGTTATGTTTTTGCTATTAATGTTGTGAATTACAAACAATTTTAAACACCAAAAAATCTGTATAGTATAGTCAGTTATAGTCAGTTACACAACTGCCGATTTGGTATTCAACCTTTTTCAATATAACGTACCATATATAGCATCCTGCGTTATATTTACTCAAGTGATATTTAGATATGATTAAATAACCACTTGACAATTACCGTTAGACATTTGCAAGTTCTTGACATGTTTAGTAAGACACCATAAATCACAACATTACATGCGAGCTATACTCATACTGAACCTTGGTGTTTACATGATACCGGAATGAAATTCATTCTGGTACGACACACAATTTTCATTCCACGTTTACATAGACGTTCTCATTCTGGAATGAAAGTGCGGTAAAAACATCGGCGGATCGAAAATATGAGTCAGCTGATCAGCCAAACCAATCCACTTGCCTAATTCCGTACCGTATCGTACCTCCTTTACATGATACTTGTGGAACGTGCGGCCAGAGTTCGTTCCAGAACGAACATTTCGATCCGATGCGACTACCGGGATGAACTCACTCCGGAGTGACTCGTACCGGAATGAGATTTTAAAAGGTATCATGTAAACGAATATAGAGACTCAGTATGGAACCGGGATGAGGTCGTACCGGAATGAAACTCGATCCCGTATCATGTAAACACCGCCTAAGAGAACACGCCATGATTGAATTTGTACTGAATACGTAATCACAACAAATAGAACTGGTTTAAAAATGACCTGTTTGAAAAATTTCATTTCTGCCAAGATTCTGGCAAAAAGCTTGCACAATTGCCTGAAAATAAAACGACACGATTTCGGCAGAGTCTATCTTTCGCATAGTGATTGGCCAAGCGGTTAAAAGATCATTATCCTGATGAATCATCATCATGATCATTATCATCATCACTTTATTCCTCTCTTATCTTTTAGCTGGGCCTACTAACCGGGGACACCTTATACTTACAATAATTTTACAAGGCTTTGTATTCGCTCTTCCAAGTGCTAAACTCAAGGTCTTTCAAGAGTGGAAGGAGAATTTCATGCCCAGTACAAGTAATTATCATGTTCAAAAACGATTCGACGTTGTAGTGTGGATGGGTGAAAACGATGTGAAAACGCTAGTGTGGACGCGGAGCAATCGATGCGTTTTCGATCAAATGAAAACAGAGGGTGTCAAAACGCATTAGTGTGGACAGGGCCTAAATGTCATTTTACACACAGTTTGAACATAAACACCATCTGATACAATGCAACACACAACCGCATCTACATGGAGTGTGATATGTTTAGTTTGTGTTAGGTCTATTTTAATTAAACTTCGCAAGTACAATGTTTTACAGTCGTGGGTCTAGCACATCATTTGACTGTCATCCTATTGTGACAAAAGTGCATCGAAAGTGTCCAGGAACACTGAAGCCGAAAGGTGCAGGCTTGTACGGGGTCCGGGGGCATGCATGCTCCCCGGGGAAACGTTTGACTTCTGCAGTGTCAAAAATGCATTTTCAAACCAAGGTTTACAAGTTCTGGATTATTAATAAAGCATATTTAGACATGGCCCACCCCTAATGTGGTGCACAGTTTCTATTGGCCTACCCTTTTTCTTCAGAGCATAAAAATGGTGACCCACCTCCCTTTTTATCCAGCCCACCCCCTCCTGTACTTATAACCAGTCCCTTAGGAGGCTGACGTTTCAAGTGTAAGCCCTTCGTCAGAGAATTTGTTCAAAAAGTCAGCCTTTTAACTAACCTCACAGTGAAAATCCCGGCAAAAAAACATTATAACAAAACCATCTCTTGTTGATCAAAACACACATTTGGTTTACTCGCCAACGCAGAGAAAAAGACAGTTATTCTTCCAGTTTTAAAATGATAAATGTATTAGTTTAACAAAAGTATAAATTAACAAATACAGAGATCACTGACAGGATGTAATGCAGTCTACCAACTAGATTAAAGAGATATTTTCAGTTTTTTAAATTCTCATTATTCACTACAGATTAGAGCATGGAGTATGTCGAAAAAAACAAACCAACAGTTAGTTCCAAACTCCTACAAATTAATCTTTGCAGGTCCTGCAACAAAACCTCCCGAACAAGACGTACCCGCCAGCAAAAGAAGCTTGTGGAATTTTAACAGCATGATCAGCTGTGGCACCAAACGAAACAGCCTTCACTACCTGGGATACGGCTGTTGGTGTGGACTGGGTGGTCACGGTAGACCGGTGGACGATGTGGACAGGTGGGCAGGTGTGAACGGTAGAGTGGAAAACGGTGTTCTCGCTTTGTTTCCCTTTTGTGTTAGGACTTCTAAGGTTCGTTAAATTTCAAAATTGGCAGACAAGCTTCAATTTTGTCAAAAACAAATACATCAAATATCAGAGGAGTTTGAAGAAGGCGGTTTTGAGAAATGGGGCATATACTTTGGAAAAGGTGATCATTTGATCAGCAAAAACACGAATACATTTTTGTCAATTTCTTTCAGCTGTTCAGTGCTAAAGGATATGTGCTTTGTCTGAGGTTTAGGGTCTTGGTGATCACAAAACAGCATGTTCGTCGTTTTTCTGCTCTGTCAGTGTAAAATGTAATATCATTAATTCAAGAACAAAAGTGTCAACTAAAATGCTAAAAAGCATTGAAATAAGAAGAGAGAAATGGCAGATGTGTCAAAGGTGGTAAAGGCACGAAAAAACGTAAGTTGAGACACAGTTAAATTAAACTTAAGTAAAAGGTCATTTTGAACAATCAGTACTCTCGCTAGCTTGCGATGGAACTGGATTTTAGATGACAATCTCTATCTACCGAAAGTTTTTAAGTTAAAGGTTTTTTTAGAATAATCAGTACTGTCCATAGCTTGCGATGGAACTCCATTTTAGCTGACAATCTCTACCTACCGAAAGTTTTAAACTGCGCAAAATTATCGACGCTGGCAACGAATGCCGATCCCTGAACTGAGCGTTCAAAATATATCAATATGAACTCCAAACACGTCAATTAGTTTTAACTTAATGCAGCTCTCTCGACTTTTCCTTTCCATCGTTCCCCATTCTTGCCCAGTCCCTTATCATCCTCTCACTCGTCACCACGCCTGTACAGATGCTGTTACGCCCACGACCAATGTTACAATGCCATAGAACGTTCGGAGGTGTGCGGTTGGCCTTATTCGGCAACGGTATACATCACGTCATATGAAACAAAGAGTTGCACGGAATGTGGTGAGTTAGAAATCAACATAACTTCCTGTTTTAGTCCTTGCTTATATTATAAAGATACATTTTATTATATTATTATTTTATTATTTTATATTACAGTAGCCACTAGCGCCGGAAGTAACGGAAGCGGAAGAACGATACGTTCTAGTGTAAGCCAAAACGACTGAAGCAGAAGCGGGATTCGGATTTGCAGGGCAAAAGGCTTGTTTGCATGCTGTTGTGTTGCTGTGCCCACTTTCAAACTAACCACTGTGATTAGTTGAAACCTTGTCCTTCTGCTTCTCACTCATTGGCTCACACTGGCACGGAAATGATGGAAACTCTACAGAAGTAGAAACGGAGACGGAAGAAAAGAGACTGAAATTTTCCGTTCCTTCCGTCTCCACTTCCACTGAGCTTCCGTTTGTGCTTATGTCTCCTAATTACTTGACGTAACTGGAACCGAACGCTGCTTCTGTCTCCATTTCTACTTCCATCGCCATTTCTACTTCAATACTGCCCGTTAATTCTTTACACTATAAACTGTTAGCAGAAACAATGCACTGTAAGTAATGACCTTGTAAGTAAGTAATGACCTTGTCCCCTTAAATCTAAAAGACTTATTTTATCTACCGCAAAAGTACATTCATACAATACACGATCATCAGCTTCTAAGAATATTTATATCCACAAATCAAGGCTTGAGATAAAACGTAAATCGTTCTCCAGAGTTGGTGCGAGACTGTGGAATGAGCTACCAACAAAGCTCCGGGCGCTACCAAAAATGAAATTTAAAAAGGAAATTCAAATGATACTGCTCAACATCTTAGAATATGAAGACTATTATATTGATCTGGAAACCTTAATACCTAAAGTCAAATTACATTATTTATAGCCGTACTCTCTTGTTTAGTCACTTTGTACCATTTAATTTTATAATTTATGTTTTGTACAAAATTGTTTGTCTCCCTATCCTGTAACTGTAAACTCATACTTATCATTAGTTCAGCAGTCTTCTTTTTAGTTTAATTAGTTTAATTACCCTGGCCCGCCTAGATTAGCTATGCTACCAGCGGTTGCCAGGAAAAACTGTAAAGTCTTACTTCATTTAATTTGTCTAATAAAGTTGAAAGTTGAATCTCTTATTAAGTGTAGCGGTCACTGAATTAAAGGCTCCGTAAAAGAAAAATCCAAGTACTTTTCGAACAAGTCAAAATATAGTCTTAATTAGCCATATATGATTGATAATGGGAAAGAATCCTTGAAAGTGAAGAAGGGAGTGATTACTGAACCATTTGTATGAAAGACCCCTAGTGACTCTGGCTATTAATGATACAGCTTACATGAGACGTCTTTCGACGACAACAGAAACGCGAAAAGGCAAAATAACTGAATTTCAAACTCTGGGAATAAATGATACTTTTTCTAGGCTTTTCACAAAAAAGGAGGGGGTGAGGGGGGGGGGGTCTAAAATTAATAAGATAATCGATCAATAAGTAATGTAATTTGAATAAGACTGACAAAAAAATGTTTTAAGATTTTTTTAAAAAACTATTTAATGCTAGGGCTGGTGCATGTATTTTCAGTTTAGTGCTATATATCTTCTTCAAAAGTTCAAGGACACTATGCAGTTGTGAAACCAGTTTTGAGTTACTAAAACATCTAGCTCGGCGTGAACTGTTCTTTGATGTAATATTTAAAGCTCAAAAACAGGAAATTATTCATATCCGAATTTTCATCTTTAGTTATTTCATGTTACATCAAAGAGTTTTCAGATTATATTTTATAAGTTATGCATGTATAGGTTATCACACCGAACTCCTTTAAAATAAACCTAAAAATTATGGACATCATTTGCAAGTAATTTTACCGTTAATTAGATAGCACGGGCTGTTTTCTTTTAGTAATATTGTTTACTTATCTTAACCTGCATTTTTGGGAATATGCTTTCTACTAAAACATTAAATCAACAATCCCATACTAAAGTTGTCTGTTGAATTGCCGTACGTTTCCCAATTATTGATTAATTTATCAAGTGACGTTGCCAAAAACCAATCACTTTATACATAATGTGTGGATTATGATGACAATGTCTGGCCAGTATTGTGTCAAAATGTAGGGATTGTTTGGTCGGGGGCTGGTGTTCTGTCATCATATCAAAAACCTAATCTTGCTTTGTGTTCACAGGGGAAATGAGAAACTGAAAAGTGCCGGTTGTTTTGAATCCTCCAAGTACATCAAACAAAAATCTAGAATGAGATAAAACACGCCTGGAGTAGATGAAAGCATTGATGTTTTACAATACTTTCTATATATATACTTGGAGTTTTGTTCGTTTTTATTTTAAGGCAACTGAAGACAGGATGACTTTCGTTTTGAGTTCAGCAGGTGATCTGACGTCGTGATGTTTATTCAATAATGTGACTTTTTCCGAACAAAATTGAAATTTAAAAATACAAATTAAAAAGTGTCGCGGTGAGAATGGAAATTAGTTTTCTCAAAGTAAACATGTGGCATGGTTAGTATTGGGATTTGTCTTAACAATTCACAGGGTTTTGAAACGCAGCTCAACACTCTAATTTTTTGTTATCAGGAAGTATTAGCAGCAATTATGTTACCTTTTACCATTAAAATTCCTCGAGCGGTGGGATTACTAAAAGGCGCGGAAATCTCAGAATTGAGAATTATGTCTCTTTAACTGATCGCCACATGCTGTGCTTCATCATTTTCTCAGAAACTGTACATCATACACTGAGAACACACTAAGGCGGTATATTCAATCAAACTTCAATCAAACCTCAATCAAACTTCCACAAAAAAAGATCAATTGCATGCAAACACATTCACCGCATGGCGTTTCCAGTTCATTCAGTCACTTTAAGTAAACATTGTTCCATTGACGATTTTTTGTTTTTTCAAGTATTATGAAAGTCATTAACACTTCTTCCGTCATTATCTTATATTTTATTTTTACAGCCACTTATTACAAAGTGATCACTGCCAAAGCCGGTTGAAAAAAAGCAGTGCCTAGAGCCGAGACATTCTCAATAATCCACAGAAGTTCTCCACATTAATTTGAGCAAGGTAAGTTTTCTTACAAGCAAACTGCAGTTTACGTGTTTTTAAGCTAGAAAACAGCCTTCAGTTGCTGAATGTTTATGTACATGCGTGTTAAAATGGAGGAAAACACTTGCACGAGAAGTTTTTCTCATGCAGAGCAGATATACAAATATATATAAATTCAGTACACTTTTGAAGTCTTTGAATGGATTCTGAAAACTCTAAAATTTCGGCCTAAAAATTTCACGTCAGAAAATGCTACTTCGCGTATGCCATGTTCCGTCTTCCCAATCATCGACTTGAGCTATGTGATATCAGTTGGTACTCTCTCTTGAGCCGTGATTCACCGCCCTCCGAGGATTTATATCGAGTGCAGCAGTGTCGGTATTTTGATGGATTACAAGAAGCAAAACATTTTCCAGTCTGGCCTGGCCTCTCAAAACGAAAAAAAAGCTTTATCATATGATCTTTTATGAAAAAGAAACAACCTTTGAAATGAGCAGCTTGCGGCCTTGATAGGTCATTAGATGTTGAAGTCTTCTGACGTCAGTCTGGGTGCTTTGAAATCCTCAAAGTCAAAGTCGCTGTTCATTGCACGTTTTCTCTAGTTTCTTCAAATATTCATGAAGTTAGTAATACTACCCACGCGGTACAATAACTTCAGCAATCGGCAGTATAGAACTATGAATATAACACTTAACTTTTAAAATCTGTACAATAACTAGATACCCAGATATATGCCAAAGGGGTGAACAAAACAAAAGCTAAACACCCCGCGTCACTGGAAACTATAGCGACACCATCGGCTGTGCATGATAAGGTGGGTGACACATCACTAATCCCATTGCTGCGCTTTCTGGATTTTTAAGTCGATGAAAATACAAGATAACTCTGTTACTCTGTTTTAAAAACACGTTTGCCTTTTCAAAATAAATATCGGTGAATTGAGAATTTCCTTATTTAGTTATTCAACTAGTGTGTTTGAATCTGCACTGCAATCACTCAGTCATCGATCAGATTCCATTATAGTGTTAACTCCAAACATAAGCGTGTGAGACAACCTTCGAGAAATTGAATGATTGACTGAGGCAAGAAAAGTTCACTGACCTAGCTAGGTGTGTCCATGCAGGTAGAACGTCCAAGAGCGTAACGTAAAACGATAAGCAAGCTATCACATCTTACATTAATAATTCACGCCGAACATCACTTAAAAACGAGAAGCATTGAATGAGTTCAAAGGTTTATTGTTCCCACATGTACAAAATAAAAACGAAACAACAAAATACGCAATATATAAGAGTGATGGATATATAACGGTAAGAACACCTATATGGTTAGGTGGCGGAACACAGTTTCGCCCGTTTCTGTGTAGTTATCATTCATAACGGCATTAAAGAAACCCACACTTGACAAGAGCAAAATACAGTAATATAAATTTAGCAATTTAAAATAAAAATCTAAAATGAGCAGTTTTTTGCAAAATAGAAAAGAGGAATTTTGGGGGGATTGTATTCGATCGGATCAAATGACAAAAACACCTACTCCTGTCAACTCTCCTAATAATGTATTTCATTTGTACCAAATTTGGGCTTATCAGCTATTAGCACTGAGACGTGATGTCATGTTGTAATACAGGTACTCAAATATTTCATAACTGTGTTCAGTCACCTTAACAGAAGTCCTTTAAACCCGGTGAAAAGGAAAATATAGTTTGAAATAAACTCAAATATAGCATTATCATATAAACAATGAATATGTATATGTTAAGGGATAGCAACCTCGATCCCAGTGCTTTTCCCTAAGAGTGGGAGGGCTCCCACTTCTTAGGGAAAAGCCCTGGGATCGAGGTTGAAGGGACAGGAATATATATAGACGCTCAAGAAATAGACTTTAGAAAAAGTTAGCTATTGCTATAACCTTCGTAATCAAATGAAAGCAGATATTTTATATATTTTCTCAGTAAAATCAAAAAGTAAAGCAAATAAAAATCAATTATAAATATTTACGGAAACATATTTTTAAGTGCATATCGCAAATACCGTAAAATCTCGGTTAATCCCCTCCAACTTAACTAACAAGCTCCCGCCCCCTATTTAGGCATCCAAATTTGTAATAAGCCTCCCCTATTACGACCCCTCCCCCCCCCCAGAAAAGAGAAGTATATACACGAGTTTAATGTGCTTATGGGCACGGTGCCGTAATTGGACTTATGAACTTGTGCCATTATTATACGGCAAGACGTGCATCCATTTTGACACTAAAAGTTTGCGGCTTAGTCTACTGGACCGTTTTCAACACGATTTTGCGTTTCGTTCTTTGAAAATTCTTCGTGTCTTTACTGAATTTGAGGAAGCCTTGAAACTGAAAAGGGAAGCCTCTGAAAAACTTTGAAGCTGGTTTAGTTTCTGTTCCCCGCACCCCTCCCCTTGCACCCCTCCGTGCACGATAAATAAGGAACAGTCCCTAAGTCCTAAACGGCAAACCATAAAAACGGCGCATAATAAACAACTACGGAGCAAATGAAAAGAAAGCATTAGATCCAAGAAAGTTGATTGGTTGAAAAACATATGCATTAAACCTTGCCGTATAGTTATAATGTAATGACATATGACAGCCAAGTAACAAGCTTCTATATATAAACGGTAATAAATAATTTTTAAAAAGGAGTAGTATTTTTGAGCGCAATTCAGTCTGGAGGCTATTTTCTTTAAAATAAGTTTATTGTGCCATTTGGTCCGCTAAATTTTTTGGTGAAAAAAAAGATGCTATCCGTCAGAACACAAATTCGTTTGATTTTTGCAGCAAGTTGACGTGTTGTTTTGATGGTATTTCTCGATCGACTTTGTCTATATAATAGGATTTGATAGATCCTTTCAGTCGTGCCAAGAACTTGTCATCGGGTAACTTGAGGACTGAGTACCAGGTCATAATATGGGACCATTAACTCGCTGAGCCACCGCGGCGATAAAAACGTCTCAATTAGTGGCCGCTGATCGACTAATACTAATCCTGGCTATTTTTAAAATTTACAAACAGGGCAATAACAATTCTCTCCAAACATCTAATATAAACAAAGGACGTGGTGGAAACAAGCGAAAAGATTTTGAAATTAGTCGACGTTATTGAGGTTGAGAGGTTTTGAAGGTATTGTACATGTCGTAGTCGAATCGTAGTGTAGTGTACATGTATGTAACATGACTCTGCACACTGTGTGCGTATATTCCTGTACACAAAGAGTAAAAGACTTGGCGGCCCTTGGCTTAGCTGGCAGGGTGCAACAGGTTTATTCATTTCTTTATGACTAGATGAAGGAAACGCTTTTTGAGTTAGTTTAACTGATAGCATTTACTGTTCACCGTGAAGTGTTTGCATGTGTCACTAGTTGTGTGGTTATTTGAAGGCCGAGTAAGGGAAACTGCTATCGGCCTGCGGAATGCAAGCAATTGTAAACTTGTACAACTTCAGGATTAGGTTGGCAGATTAGGTCACCATCACTTGAAACACTGATTGAGAGAGATAAGGCGAATAGACTCAACATTTTTGTAATAAAATTCACATTAATCAAGTTTCTACGGACACCGAACTTAAATTAATGGTTTAAGGACATCTTTAGACAGCGAGTGCCATATTTTCTCAGTAATCAGTAATTTTCTCAGTAATCGGTATCTGAAAAGGTCGCTCAAACATCTGCCTCACATCCCAACTCAGTACTCACCTTTTAACTAAATACTGAGCATAGAATTCCAACCATGAAAACCACTGCGACAGTCAAGGCTCGTTGTATGGCGAAGAGATTAAGTACTGTAGTTTTAGATAAAATGAAAAGTGCTGCATTTCAATATCGATTGCATTGGATACTACCCCGGATACTAACCCCTGCATTGAAGATGGCACTGCGGGGTTCTTGAGTGATAAAAAGACAAGACTCTGCGATAGACTGGGCTCCGGTGATTATACATTTTCTTGAACGAGAAACAGCAAATTAGAACGTTACGTTCATTTAAGGTTTTCTGTTTTACTTCTACCTCCTGGAACAATTCAATAGTGCAGGTATTTTTCGCCATACATATATGCAACACTTTCGGGTTAACGGTGCTGTAGGATCGAAATTCTAGTACAGGTGTATTTGGTTAGCGATACTAATAGACTACATCGATTACAACTAAGTACGAGATAATGCAGTTTATGGCTGAAATATCTATTTCTTGTTTGTTTGTTTGTTTGTTTGTTTATTTATTTATTTATTTATTTTTATTTGGTTAGCACATTTGCATTGACTAGGGCAAACATTTGGAAAGAAGTAAAAATAGACAGTAACGTCTCACGAGGTGATGCGACTATTGATGCTTGCAGAATTTCGGTAGCTGCTACTTTCGACATATAAGAGTTTTGTGCATGTGTGGCCACTAATGCAGCTCCCGGTGCTTTTTCTATTAAATTTGAAACACGATAACGCTTAAAGTTTTAAAACGCATTTTTAAAACTAGAACCCAGCTGATTTCAATTTTGTTTCTTATTATGAACCGAACAGTCTAGCAAGGTCAACTTAGATAAATGGAACTTTATTTTCCTTAAAATAAAAAGCTTCATCGCTTGTAAATGTCCAAATAAAGCAAAACCTAAAGTCAGTGTAATGATTGAGACATAAGATATTTTAAAAAATATGTTGATTATCACTTATACTTTAAAACTATTTTTAAACAATCATAGAATGCAAGAGCCTGTTTATATGAGCCCCGTAAGAGGGATAGCCGTTAGCGATGTCTCGTCTTGCGCCCGTTTGTCGTGTTAAAAGTTACTGTAACTTCATATGAGAAGGCGGGTAGGGTAAGCCCACGTGACTGGAATCTGCCGGGACTGATCCTGGCAAGCCCGAGAAACATACACACTTTTCCAAATGCACCGTTCAGCCCACTTTCCGGGATGAAAAACGTACATCTTTTCTATGGGAGGCGCGCCAGGCCGGTAAGCCGGCTGAGCCGCTCATAGGATAATGAAATGTCCCCATGTGAGACATGTGAACTTTTTTTATCTCGCCAAGCCAGGTCAGCCCACCTGCATTCCCTCCATATGGACTCTAAAAATGGTACAAGCGTTGTCGTTTACTATTCAAATCAACATTGATGCTTCCTCAGTCGTGCTAACTTCAAACCTTTATTGGGACGAACTTGACGACTTAAAAGCGAGAGTGAAATCTGCTCTTCTTACATATGCTATTTCAAAAACTAAATACCACCAAATATGAATTTGATTGCTCGGCTCAGGCTGCAAAGGCACTACGCGGCGCCAAAATGAGCAATATCAGCAATATGCCCTCCAATCGTCATGATATTCACCTATTTATACTTGGTTTGTAAGTTGACTTCACATTCAGTCGAAATCAAATCACGAGTCAAGTAACTGTAAGAGCAGACTTTCGGTGTTAGTTTTGTTGCTTTACACTCTTTTTTTTCTAAAAGAATCTTCTTATAAGAACTTTGAGTCTACCTCAGGCTGAAACTAAGAAATTAAGGAACGTTTATTTCTGTGTATTTCAGCTGAAAATGGAAAGCCAATCAGTACAGTTTCACACTTTGGTAAATACACGAATCTTGCCTACAGAACTATACATTTACTTAGGCAAAGCCACCTCATGCCTTGCAGTACAGAGTATTGTATTTGGGTCATAAGAAACAGAAATCAGTTAGATGTTAGGAACAGCCTTTCAGGGAAAACAAGCATATAATATCCACGATACAAATCACAATGATTAAACATCTCCAATATAAAAACTAATATAAGAACACTTTTAAGAACATTTTATAGGCTGATGTCCTAATAAAATTTAAGAACGTTCAACCTCCGCCAGAAAAGTAGACGTTCTTATGAAAAAACTGAGAATGTACACTCTTGTTTTTATTCTGAAAAAACTTTTATCATAAGAATGTTGAGGCTGACATGCTAAGGACATATCTGAGGCTGAGACTAAGAAAGGAACGTTTATTTCTACAAATTTTGAAAATGGAACAGAGAACTGCTACTAGAGTATTGCAAGAGAGCAGTTCATTCACTTCACGTGCTCATTTGAGTTCATTATATTTGGTAAATTGGCGATTCTAGCATAATGCACAGCTGTTACTAATTTCATTCAGGTATAACCAACTCAAGCCTTATAAAGCAATTAGTGCATTTGTGCAAGCCTTTGAACGTAGACAGAGACATAATTGATAAAGAAAACCGAACTGAAAAATCAAGAACACTTTCTAAAAAATTTGGGGCTGAGATCCTGAAAAAATTAAGGAGGTTGAGCCTCAGCCTTAAAATAGACGTTCTCATAAAAGAAAATGCATCTGTGAAAATCATCAAGAGGGCATCTGCTCTTCATTCATGCAGAAACTTCAAAAATTGATTTTACACTTGAACTGTAATTATATTACTATCATTTTACACATGTGTCATGTGCATTTCACTAGTTTGAGTTGTTTCTTTATTCCTAACATTGAAAAATTAAGATAAGTATTTTGTTACAAATAAACAAAGAAATGTCTATTCTTGGACCACCGTGCCCATCTGCGCAACAAACTATACTGTAGTTTGACCTTTTCCCGTGACGAAGTAAGAATATTTCAAATATTTTAGTCAATGAAAGTAGGGAAGCGAATTATAATTATAACTGTTAAATTAAACAAACTGTTATGACTTTGTTAAACAAACGTTTCGAACCTTCTCGGCCAAATGCAAGCAAATAGAAAAGGTTGTTGGCCACGGCAAATTTATTTCTTAGTCATAGTTAGTGAAACATATCCTATATCTTAAAGAGCAGACTGAGTGTTTTATAGATGTAGTTCTATTGGTTTCTTTACAAAACACATGTTCTGGAGCGTTTGTTTGGGTTTTTTTTTTTTCAGAAAAGCCAAAATGGATAAATGTATA
>JAOEHT020039318.1:0-14211 GCA_025448195.2 Parazoanthus atlanticus | reverse complement strand
GAAGAAGAAGAAGAAGAAGAAGAAGAAGAGGAAGAAGAGGAAGAAGAAGAAGAAGAAGAAGAAGAAGAAGAAGAAGAAGAAGAAGAAGAAGAAGACGACGAAGACGAAGATGAAGAAGAAGTTGATTTGCGCTCTTGTGATTACATTTTTTTGCAAGTTTTCTTTTCAAAAACTACGGTATTTGAGCACAGCTACTTAAAATAGCTAAAGGGAGCAAATTCGGAAAGCAGCTATGGTCAGTTCATTATTTATTTTATTAACATGCACAAAAAAAGGGGAAAGAAAAAGTAAACGACAGAGAAAGCAGAAGGAGGTTTTAAATACACACACACAAGCACACCGAAACAAGTGTACATGCTGAGGTAGACAAGTGACATTGATATAAATCAGCATCACACCACGACCCATTAAATATTACTTTGTCAACTGTTGCACTAAAACAGCTTTGAGAATCCAGCAATTTCAAGAAGTATTTTGGAATTTTACCCGAAGTATTTTGAAATCACACCAAATCAAAATGTTTTTTTTTTGGCCGCAGTCAACATAAAATTAGTAATTGTAATAACCATTCAAAAAATAAAATGGGAAAAAAATAATGTTAAAAGTTCTGGAATTTATTTCAAATTTCTAGGAGTTTTCTTTCCAGGAGTCAGCCTAAACTTCGAGGACTATTCCAGGAGTTTCCTGGAAGAAACTGCAATTCCAGGAATTCCAAGATAGATTACAATCCCTGATGAATGCATTTCGACGACTTTCTTGAAACATTTATTTACAGTTTTCGGTGAGTAATGAGATATGAAGAAACCACAAACTTTCTCGGCCCATTATACTTTTGATAAATTCCCTATTTTATGTCCTATTCGATTCTACAGCAAAATGAATGAAGCGCCATACCTTCATTCTGTTATACTGCTTGTAAACAGCAAAATGAAGTCCGTCTTGTGCGTAGGAGAGATAATAATTTGTGACCCACTGGTCGACGTCACTTCGTCCTTGTGTGGAAATCCTCACGATCTTCGTGGCACGTTTGAAGTCCACCTGGAGCCATTGGAAATAGTTGTTAGCGCCGGCGGCCCATCCTCCAACGTACCGACTGGTCCGCAGTTTATGTAGTCGAGCAAGATACGCAATATGGAATTTGTCCCAACTTGACGATGCCGTGATCTGTAAAGATCTGATTTTGCCTGTCTGCATCCCCAGAGCTCTGTTGCAGAGTTTACCTGTGGAAAAGGGATAGCAAATGGCCGGTTTAAACAGTTTGTTTCCGTACTCAGTGTCCTACTCTAGAGACTTGAACAAAAACTGAGAAAGTGCTATGTTCAACATGGATACACACGTAATTGCACATTTAAAAAATCCACAAAAGAAAACAAACAAACTGAAGAATTGGAAATGGTACTCAAGCTTTACTTCATATTAACGAAATTTTCAATGTATTCGGGTTAGCATGTGTTCCTTTGCTCTTGTGTGCTTACTTCTTCTGAATCGCGGTTCCTACACAGGATTCCCATTCATTTGAATAAATAAAATTCCCTAATATTTCACTCACCAAACAGTATTTTTCATTGGACTGTAAACAAAGTAACTTCAGTTCTGTCAACCTGTTCTTTTTTTTTGAGATTTGTGAATGAGATATAACCAGTGTCATGGCTTTGAAAATAACAGAGCGTAACTCCAGAATACATTTCTAAGCTTTTTAGAAGTTTTACCACAGCAAAAATCTGAATATAAAATTCCCTGACATTTTACTGACTTGAAAAAACAAACAGAATTTCCCTGACCCAAATCAAAATTCCCTGACAACTCCCTAAGCTTAAAACAAATATTTTCACCGACTTTTCCCTGGCCGTGGGAACCCTGTTTCAACAGCATATAATAATGATAGTAACAACAATAATAGTAACAATAATGATAATAATAATAGACTGTTTTTTAAATCCTCATTGCAGTCAATAACTAAAAATTACAGGGATAATATACAACGTGAAAATATAGTTCACATCATTAATAAATATTGTTATAACAATAGCTTTTTACTTAACAAGCCACCTACCAAGTCGACAACCATATAGTTCTACCCTCATTGCAATGTAGCTTTTCCACGTCTTGGGATGAATCCGGACAAATCGAGCTTTGAAAGCCCTGTTGAACCTATGCGTCACAACAAAATATCTTTCGTTGTTGCCCTGGAAAATCTTCACGCCCCTCCCTTCTCTATAAGCAGAGAATCGAACACCATTCAAGCTCTTTGACACTGCATAACTGGTAACCCACTGCTCGGCATTGTATCGTCCCTGTGTAGCGATTCTCTTCACTCTGGTCACGGTTCCCAGGTCGACCTGAAGCCACTGTTTAGTGTTTCGCTGGCGCGCGACCCAAGCCCGGCTACCGTAAAGTCTCGCTTGCCACGGGGCGTAGTGAATGTTCCATAAGGAAGTTGCTTTCATACCCTGCTTCGTCACTCTAGAGTCCTCGAGACCCAGCGGCATGTCACATGGATCTGTTCAAAAAGAGGAATACACAGTTTTCAGATATGGTTCACGGTTCATGACATAGCTTTGACACTTGTTATGTCATCGTATTGATTATTATCTGCAAGTTTGTCATGTGTCAAATTTGGAACCTCTTCAGAACGAGTATCAGCGCAGGGATTATAAACCGCATTTTACGATACTCACTTCATGGTGGAGGAAGAAGCAGGCAGACCATTGATCGCTTTGATTCAAAAGACAAACCTCCAAAATTGACACAAAGAGCTCATAGAAAGGCAGTTCACTAAATTCAATTCATACACTCATATTCGAGATTAACGGTCGCAAGTACTATATTAGGAAGGCAAAAACATCCCTCCATCAAAACTAACAAAAAGCTGTAGATAGCACATCAGTTATCCTTGAAATTATTTCTCTCGTCTTTTTTTTATTTCTGAAACTGTTACTGACTCTTAACGGTCACTTTCAAATGAAAGTGTAGTTCAATATTGTACTGAAACAGTGTAAAAAAAGAAAGGATAATAATGAAAACGAGACAAGGTCAGTGGCGTTGAATACAAATCGTACTGAGCCCTTTCGCGTCCGGTTACTCAGGTCAATATAATTTCTAGGTAAAAATAACAGCGTATAGTTGTTTTTAAACTGAATAATCAACACCAAATATCAGCTAAATATTTGCATTTGCAGTTCTAAAGTAGTCAGCTTTCACCACATTATGAGTACATATGAAGAACTACAGTAATAATACTATTTCTACCCAATATTTGAATGTTGAAACTCTATCAGTGACTGAGTCATTAAGGTTAAAATAAATACCTGCTTTGCAACCATAAAGCTCGATTCTCATGCAGATGCGACCGTGCCAGCTCGTTGGGCGTAGACGGAGATACCGAGCCATTATTGGCGGGTTGATTGGGTTCAGTTTAAGGGTGTATCGATCCCAGTTCGCACTAAATGTCTTTACGGACTGAAAACAAAATATGTCTACATTAGTTTCACAAAACCGATAATTCCGGTAACGTTTCAGAACAAGTCAAAGACAAACTTAAGAATTAATCCGTGAGATAGCCATGGAGAACGGTATAAAATGTTGCACAAGTGCAAGTGCATTTCAATTACATTGAAGCGACAACCAGAAACGAGATAAGATGATCTCAATTTGTAGCAAAAAATACAAAATTCGAAAATTCCGTTGAATTTGGTTTTAGAAAGCTTTGAAACAATTCATCAGATGATGATTTAAATTCCAGTTTACTGGATATTTATACCGAATGACCATGTATAGTCACTGTTGCAAACTCTTGTAACGGAACTGAAATCAACTGGCAACTCATACACACCTCAAACGTTTGGGAAAATTCATAAATTGTTAGACAATTTCTTCCTCTGTGAGGGAAGGTGGGGCTATTTCGCAAACAAAAGAGAGTCGGACAAAAACATCTTGCCACTGTAAGTTTGGGACCAAGTTATTGTTCCAAGCAAAGTTAAGAGCAAAATCAGCGATTTTCTATCTGCCACTGTTCCCTTGCATGCGGATTGATTCTTAAATAAATTAGTATGAAGCAAAACGTTGCCATGTCAATGGCTGGGTATTGATCTTAGTGTTAGATTAGAATTGGCTTAAATTACAACCAAAAATAGGAAGAAGATAAGTCGTATCCAAAATTTACGTTGTTTTAAAACAATATCGTCCTGCTATTTTAACTTGAGGTACCGCGCCAGGATCCTTTTTTTTTTGCAAACTGTATCGGTAACTTAGAAAACAAGATGTAAAGTTGAAACAAAGTTGACGTTTAAGCACATTAAGAGAGCTCTTCCATGTGATTATTACCCGTTGCTGGCTGTAGTAAATCCAGTGCAAGCCATCCTGACTGTACTGCAGTTTAAATGCTCTTAGCCACCAGTTGTTTTTCAGAAGACCCAGAGTGCCAATTTGACGGATCATCGTTGGACGACGGAAGTCAACTTTGTACCACTCCTGGTGTCTATTGTGTTTGGCACACCACCCTGATCGACCCAATCGTCCAAAAGCTGGGAGGAACTTCTTGTTCAAGATAGACGATGCTGACAGCTGGACGTTCTTTATGCGACCATTCTGCATTCCTAGGCCTCGGTTGCAAAGAGGAACTGAAGGGAAATGCAGAGACGCAGTCAGTGACTCGTACAGTCAATAATAGTTACAATAATAATAATAATAATAATAATAATAATAATAACAATTGTAATAATAATAACACTGATGATAATGATAACGATAACGAATATAATAAGAATAGCAAATGCAAATAGCGCTATTCCTAAATAGTCTAACAGTAATAAAATTTTGAATAAAAATCATCTTTAAATAACAGAGTTTTAAGATTTTCTTGCCATTAACTAAAGCGTTTCTCCTTATAGGTCTAGAGGCAGCACGTTCCATTGCACTGTATTCCATTGTAGCTCACAGACTGAAAGGCTCTAAGTCCACAGTTCTTGAGTTTGTATGTCGGTACTTTCTTTGTTGCGGTACATACGGTTCTAACATGAGGCTAGCCTGGATTGTCTATTTACCGCCATAGTTTGTATTTACGTGACGTCTTCAGAATTCTAAAATCTAAACCAAAAGTTTGGTAAAGCTGTTCTTTTTATTACCAAGATTCAGATATCGGCAACAAAATAGTTATTTGAAAATCGAACGTTACTAAGATATTGAAATTTGTGACGGTCAGATTCGATAAATTTCCTCGACACTATGAAAATCCATATCTTTTGGCAGAATTAAAATTTATCATTTTGATAAAACGTTTTAAGTGATAACTAAAGTATTTTAAGTGAACCAAAACATTTCGATTGGAAAACATCTTCCCTAAGGTTACTGTTTAGTCTTAGTGGTGTTTTCGGTTATCAGTCAATAATTCCGTTAAACTATATAGCAATGGAACGCTTATAGAGCACTCTAAATGATAGTAAGAATTAATTTTGGAAAAATGTAATTTATATTGAAATTAGGAGAAGGTTTTCGAGCTAACGATTTTCGTTCACGAGGTCCCAAATCTATCAAATTTCATTTTATACCATCAAGTATCACTTGGTTGTATTCAGCGTCATTCATTTTTTAGAGTTCATTAAAGAAAATCTCGAGATTTGAAGCGCGTAAGCGAAGAACAAAGGCCGTAAGAAGGAAACTAAAACGGGAACTAAAAGGAGATTGTAAATTCCCTGGCACGGTTTTGGATGTGACTTAGTAATTTACCGTCTTGCTAAATTTTATTGCGATAGGCCAAAAACTGACCGAGTTGTGATCGTGCGGAAAACTGTTTTGAGAAATTGGTCTTTAAAGGTAGAGTTTTTCAGTTTAAAACTACTTCCGGTGGAATCCTTCGTTGGCAATATCTAAAAAGAACAATTGAGATTTCCGAAAAAAACATTTTTTTGGTCTTAATGATCTTTCCACAGGCTGTCCGTGTTAGTTAAGATCTGAATTTTGATGTTTTGGTCAACTACAAAATGTACTGTAACCTTAAGCTGGCTTATTGAAACTCACCATTTCGATAACCATAAAGCTCAACTCTCATTGAGTTCCAACTGTACCACGTGATAGGGTGGAACCTCACATAAAGTGCCCGAATGGGCTTTGAGAACTGGTGATACACAATCCCGTGTCGGTCGAAGTTGCCAGAGAAAATCTGGAGGAACAAAAGACCCATTTGTAGAAAATTTGTGATGTGTTAATCTAATTTACAGAGGCAAAGTTTGAGTTTCGACAGCTGTACTTGGGGTAAAACCATCCAATTATACTTGGAAAATACTACATTTAAGTTTGTAGATGTTGGGAGGTGAAAATTTAGGTGTAAGCAGTTTAGAGATACTAAACTCAAGCCCAGAAATTGTTATCTCCTACTTTTATACTGTGATCTACCTTCTAAATACTGATAACTTGAAAATGTGGAGAGGGGAGGGGAATTATTATCTTGGTTACAAAATTCCTAAAAGTTAAAGTTAACATTCTTCCCCGATTGGAATGGGTACAAATATTGTGCTATTTTGATTGTAAATTAATTCATAACATTTTCTGGTGACAAATTTAGTGCTTGTTTGACTGTAAATGAAATCGTTTCCCAGAAAACTAATGGAAACAAGTTTAGTGCTATTTTTACTGTAAATTAATTCGTAAGTTTCCTAAGAAATAATAATTGCAGCTCCGAATTTTCTAGAACAAGCTTAATTTAGTGCCATATTGACTGTAAGATAACTCGTCAACCAATGACAAATCAATACCTTCACTCTCCCGCCAACTTTGTAGGGAATAAATCTCGTGCCATCTCGACTGTATGTTAACTTGTAACTCTTCACCCATTGGTTGGCGTCTTGCCGCCCCTGAGTGGCACAACCTTTCACCCTTGTCAATACACCAATATAGACTTGTAACCATTGCTTACGGTTTCTCTGGCGACCAGACCATGACCACCTGTGGTTAAGTCTGCCGTGCCATGGGGCCAGAGCCGAGTTGTAGTATGTCGAGGCACTGAAGCCACCATTACGAATCCGCTTATCTTCCACTCCGAGAGGCATGGTGCCAGGATCTACATAGGACAATCAAATTCAGAACTTATTTTCTTTCTTTTTTGAAAAAGAAAGTTTTTTTCATTCGTCTAAGACTGTACACAGATCAAAATGAGTTAGGTACACTGCTTCATTTTAAAATTCTAGAACTTAAGGCCAAAAAAACACCTCGTTCGGATAGGCCGCAGGAATGTGTTGTGTCTTTGAGTAAGGCACTTTACTTGACCTCCTCCAGTCGACTTAGCTGTGTGAGTACCAGCTTCTGCTGGGGGCTAGCCTGCGATGGATTAGTGTCCCGTCAAGGAAGAGTCGCAAACTCTCATCCACTTAACACTACGGAAACCGAAGATAAGCGCCGGCCGTATGAGCCACTTGGCTTGGGAAAGGATTCACAACTTCAGCTAAATTAATTCAGAGCCGCTATTATTGCCAAAGGTACTCGGAATTAGTGACAGTTGAATGTACTTGCTGCTGACCAAAATGCTTGGCTGAACTCAACCCAGTTTACGGGTACGTCTTTGACCTGTCTAGCGTTGACTTTTCTCGTAGTGCCCGTCACATTACATAACACTCGCACCTAAACATAGTTTCAACTTGAGGTCTGGCTGACGACTGGAATACACAAACTTAAAACCTCTTTCATATCAAGTGTCAGGCACATCCTTTTAGACTTCACAAGTACGTTCAAGAAGTTAATGGTTAGCGATACTTTAAATATATCAATTCTCTTCAGTTTTTAATACCTGAGGTTTTAGCTTAATATCGAATTTTATTAGAATATTAGTATTTATAACCCAAGTACAATGCTCTTTTGGCTAAAACAAGGCAATAGGTCGGCCAATAACAATCTTCCGATGTTGATGTCCCAAATCGATATACCTCGTCGGAAAGAAAAACAAAGCAAAAGCAAGTGACAAAAACTAGTATTCTACTAATTAACTTTAATGGCGGACCAACGAGAACGTATTGCATAGTCAATTACACCACAGCTGAAAACTATTGTGGCAAATTCCGCTCTGGTAAAACACGAAGAAACCGATATTCAGTGTGATGGGATCAATATTCCTACAACTTTTTAAAGATTTAAAGATTTAAAAATGGAATATATGGACTGTAGGGGTATCCATCATAAATAGATTTTAACTTGAATCAGTAAAGAGTAGAAGATATGTTACCTTGTGGACATCCATAAAACTCAGCCCTCATGGATATGTGGCTGCGCCAGCCCCACGGATGAATGCGGATGACACGAGCAACGATCTGAGGGAACAGTCTCGAGGTCTTGATGCTGTTTCGGTCTCTATTTCCAGGGAAATACTAGAACATGACGGAAAGCGCAAGTGAGTATTTAAAAGCATATGAAGGACGAAACCTCGGTATTTTGACTGTAGTGAGCTTAAATTGGTGGGCCAGTTGCTCAGAATAAACTTTAATAAAGCTAATTCAGACACTTATGACATCATATATATGTCATCTTTGATTATATATTCACCATCTATGCATTGTCCAAACTATTTTAAAACTATTTCAAATCACTAGTATACTAAAAGGGTCAAACGTGGTTGATTCTTTAATAATAAAAATAATAATAATAGTAATAATAATAATATAGGTCTTCATTTAATTCACAGGATAAATGTGACATCTTATGTTACAATAAATTAAGAAATACGAAAACATAGTTTAACAATAAAATGTTTACTAACTATAATACTAAATTATACTTGAGAATTTACCTCTTTATGCAACAATTTTTAAAGCGAGCGATGTTGATGGAACGGTATGGCGCTGTTTCAATTCAATGCTTGAAAATTCATTGCTCTAATAAAACCTTTAGCGTATCCCATGGGCAGGTCCTATACTCTATACAAAAATAACAGACCTGCAGCAATTGAAATATTTTAGCGAGATAAACCATCAAAATGAGTTTAATTTGGATCTGTTACAAAATGAAATGGGTTGCACTGGAGGTTTGGCGTTGACTTTACCAGTAAATTTGTAACCTTGGCCACCATGTTGGTGTAACAAAGCTACACAGCAACATGATATTCTTCTGTAAATCCTTGTAACAACTGCTGCACACTATATCTCGGCTACAAAATATAGCCTTGCTTCAAAATTTCACCAATTTGTGTATTTTTTCAGCCTTCATATACTCAGAAACACTTCTAAATTTCCCCTGGTTAAAAGAAGTATTTCTGTGACGTCAATGCAAACTCCGAAACGTTAACTAGGGGGCATGATTTTTCTAATTAACCCATTATGGTTGTATATCTTGCACTTTCTACTTCATTTTTTCCCTTTTTTTCCCTTTTTCTCCTTGTAAACAATCCATATGTGAAAATGAACAACCATTGAGATCGTGCTACTTACTACTAGAAGAAAATCGACATTCACTTTGGTTATTCTAGAGACCTATGAGGTGAAATAGGTTTAACGTTTTCCCATCGCCCACTTTACACCCTAAAGTACTCTTGAAGATTATGTCAAATTTGCTGCTGGTCAATAATACTGAGTGATTTACAGCGGTTAACTGATATAATTAACCGGTAACAAAACGAGGAAAGGTTGTCTCACTATTCTAAATAACCTATTTAAGAAATAAACCCTGTCAAAAGAAAGATAGCATCAAAATTGGTAAGTTTACTAAGTTTGAACACGTTTTGTGGGACATTTCAATAACCGCTAAAATATGAGACTTCAGAATGGTTTGGAGACAGTCGTCCCTCAAAACCAAACTAAAGTCTCTTATAGAAAGTTAACCACATGTTTATTATTCAGTCAAACTCTTTCGCGCTTGGTAAACTTACTAATCTTGATGTTGCCTTGTGACGGGGTTCATTAATTATGCAAACCGGAACCCAGTCCTTTCCCAATTTTGTTACTGGTTATTAGTAACGTACCCATCGACTACTCTTTGCCTTGTAATCAGTGAAGATAATGCCATCTTGGCTGTAGGACACATAGTACTGAGTCACCCACTGGTTGGCGTCCTGTCGGCCCTGTGTCGCAATCTTGGTAATCCTCATCAAACGACCAAAGTTGACCTGTAACCACTGGTTCCTGTCATTACGGCGAGCGGACCAGGCTCCCATTCTGCGGCCGACACGTCTGTGGTTCAGCCTAGCCAGGTGGGAGGCATGATTGTTGTCCCATTGAGATGAAGCGGAGATTCTACTGTTCGGAAGGCGACCGCTCATCATTCCTAATCCACGGTCACAGCGAACTCCTGTGAGGATTGAAACATGCACGAGAGATTTTACAGTAAATGCAAAAGTAACACAATAGTCCAGTTTACCCTAGATAGTAACAATGCAACTTACCCGTGCAAAAGTCAGGAAAAGCTTAAAGTATTTTGGCATTAAAGTTAAGCTATCTCTCCTATGTTTTGTCGTTCATTCTAGAAAAGACTCTTGAAATGCTTTTAGTTGCAAGGTTATACGAGATATGGCGAGTTAAGGAAAATTTGATGACACAAGGTCTTACAAGTTAGGGCGAGATAATTTGAGTTACGGCGAACTAAGGCAATTTCCGTCTCGCTTCACGATTTGGCGAGATATAGAGTGTAAAGATAAGTTAAGGCGAGTCAAGGAAAACTTTAGGCCACATGGAGGTTCTTTTTTTGCTCGACAGTAGGTTTAAGTTAGGCAAGTCCGTACCAACAACTCGTCCATAGAACTCCACTCTCATGGATATCCAGCTCCTCCAGGTTCGAGGATGTATTCTGACGTAACGGGCAAGGAACGGATGTGCAAATCGGTGAGACACCACTCTGAATCGGTCGAAGTTACCCCGGAACACCTTCACCAAAACAACAAAAAGATGCACACATCAAACACGATTGACAGTTACAATCAACGGATTACAGTCGCACTCCTGGTACTACGCCACTTTCATCAAAAACTCATGGTATTTTTCATTCATTCTTCTTGAACTGTGGTGTTTCCTATACAAATTGTTATGTAATATCAGTATCTGTGGCGAAACCATTAAATAAAAATATTCTTTACCCTAACAATTCGCCTCTCCTTGTAAGCAACGAAGTTCCAGCCATTCCTGCTGTAGCTGACGGTATAGCTTGTCACCCATTGGTGCGAGTTCTGACGGCCCTGAGTCTGGACCCTCGTGAACCTCGTCAGCGCCCCAAAGTCCACCTGGAACCACTGCTTCCTGTCACTTCTCTTGGCACACCAGGCCCCGCCGTACCTACGGTAAGTAAGTAAGAAAGCAAGTAAGTAAGTAAGTAAGTAAGTAAGTAAGTAAGAAAGTGAGTAAGTAAGTAAGAAAGTAAGTAAGAAAGTAAGTAAGTAAGTAGGTAAGTAAGTAGGTAAGTAGGTAAGTAAGTAAGTAAGTAGGTAAGTAAGTAAGTAGGTAAGTAAGTAGGTAAGTAGGTAAGTAAGTAAGTAAGTAGGTAAGTAAGTAAGTAAGAAAGTAAGTTAGTAAGTAAGTAAGTAAATTAAAGTAAGAAAGTAAGTAAGAAAGAAAGAAAGTAAGCAAGTAAGTAAGTAAGAAAGTAAGTAAGTAAGCACGTAAGTAAGTAAAGCAAGTAAGTAAGTAAGTAAGTTAGTAAGTACAGAAGTAAGTAAGTAAGTAAGTTAGTGAGTTAGTGAGTAAGTAAGTTAGTAAGTAAGTTAGTGAGTCAGTAAGTAAGTAAGTGAGTGAGTAAGTTAGAAAGTAAGTAAGTAAGTGAGTGAGTGAGTGAGTAAGTTAGAAAGTAAGTAAGTAAGTAACAAGAAAGCAAGTAAGTAAATAGGTGAGTAAGTAAGTAAGTAAGTAAAAAAGTAAGTAATAAAGTAAGTAATAAATGAATGAATGAATAAATGAGTAAGTAAGTAAGTAGGTAAGTAAGTTAGTAAGTACAGAAGTAAGTTAGTAAGTAAGTAAGTTAGTGAGTTAGTGAGTAAGTAAGTTAGTAAGTAAGTAAGTTAGTCAGTAAGTAAGTAAGTGAGTGAGTGAGTAAGTAAGTTAGAAAGTAAGTAAGTAAGTAAGTAACAAGAAAGCAAGTAAGTAAGTAAATAGGTGAGTAAGTAAGTAAGTAAGTAAGAAAGTAAGTAATAAAGTAAGTAATAAATGAATGAATGAATAAATGAGTAAGTAAGTAAGTAGGTAAGTAAGTAAGAAAGTAAGTAAGTAACGACCTTATATGAGGGTAACGACATGAGTTTGACAGTAACATAATTTACTGATGAACCAGTAGTCCTCTCTAAAATTAGTACCTGCCAGTCCGGCGTTGGTTAAGTCGTCCATTCCTCGGCTCACAGTAATAGTTATAATGTGATGAAGAACGGAACATACCGTCATGGACACGACGGTCTTCCAAACCAAGGGGCATGTCGTTCTTATCTGTGGAAAGGGTGGTAGGGAGTTTAGAGGGGTTGTTTCACAAAAGTATTAGTTTTAATAATAATATCAATAATAATAATAATAATAATAACTATTATTATTATTATTATTATTATTATAGCACTTTGTTTAAACTCGGTAACTACAATTAGAATAAGTAATTTTTATCCTCTTTTCAAGATATTATTTATGTATTAAAACTTTATTATTCCCTTAAAAAATCAATAATTCTGTTCACATACCTAACGCCAAGATCTACTTAATTCCAGTATTTCTTGGGTCTGAGTTCACCGCATGCAGCCATTGTAAATTGGTTGCAGTGCAAGGCTCCACTTTAGCTTGGCGAATACAATGCCGATAATGAATGAGAGGGTCTGGTACTGCAATTTACGTCACAAATCAAGATGGCGGCATGCGGGAAATTCAAACTCAAGAAAATAATAGGCAAATGTATCGCTTGGCCTTAGCTCTGTGAGCAGAACTAGAAAGTTTACTGCCAGTACGGACTAAGGCAATACTACAGTTGCATTTGACAGCAGGGTTCGTCCACTTTTTTAGATATTGAATTCAAGCACTTTTAGAACACTGTATTCAAGGATTTTCAAGGCCATTCCTCCAAAGACACTAGCCTGAGGTGAATTTGCCTAGATGAACAAAATTATGATAAAGCAGAAAGTGAAAAGACGTATTTTGTTTTTCAACAGGATATTTTGATTTTTAGGCTGTCAGCCATTACCTTTCGAGTAAAACGAGTCACAAAAGAGCAACAAAAATACGATTGTAGCCTCTATAGTACTATTTTCAAGAACTTTCAAGGTCAAAGTCTAAATTCAAGGTTTTCAAGTCCTTGAAAAACGAAAATCAAATTCAAGGTCTTTAGAGGACCGTGCGAACCCTGTGCCTTACAGCAAAAGTGTGTTTCAGCCGATGATCCCTCTTAGTTAGTTCTTTTATCGATTAAGTGTTAAGAGGGAGTAACAGGTCGTATTTTGGTTGTGACTAGGTGGATTGGAGAGGAAATTTAAAAGGGAAAAAATATTAGAATATTATTCCTAAGCGAGCAAGGGTCACCCCTCGGATAGCACACGAGATTTGCGTTCGTTCATCAGTAAAATATTAACTCCCAAAATTAATTTTAAACTTAACTAAATATAAAATAAACTAAATATTCCTTCAAAACTAACAACTCACTCCCCATCTCTTTTCCTCTCAAATTATCTCAAGAAATTCACAAAATATTTATGAATCTTTATCAAATACGGTACTGTGTCGCTTTGATTCTTTAAACTAAAGCCCAAACATCGGCAGATTATGACGTAATTTTGCGGAAACATCGACACGAGTTGTTGCTTCCCCTTAACAGAACAAAGGAGAAGCTACCTACCGTGTGCACAGCCATACAGTTCCATTCTCATTGCGATGCTGGAGCGCCAACCTCTTGGGTAAACACGAATGTAATAAGCGTGGACCGGAGGGTTAATAGCATGCGACCTCAAGGCTCTCTGATCAGAGTTTCCAGCGAATGTCTGCAACAAAACAAGTTCACCTTTTCTTCAAAATGAAGGTTCTAAACCCGTATAAAAGAACTCTTTCACGGCTTTGAGCACGCTTAGAGTGTACTGACAAGAAAACGTAGTTATAAGCTAAAATATCGTGAAACAGTTATTTTATTTATTTATTTATTTATTTTATTTATTTATTTATTTATTTAATACAATATTTATACAGGGGCATCTATTTAACTAAAAGCTAGTTTGAAAGAGCCCTGTATTAAACAAAAGTGAAATCAGAATAATAATTTAGAAATCAGAAAAGTAATATGCATTGTCAAATT
>JAOEHT020039317.1:0-22850 GCA_025448195.2 Parazoanthus atlanticus | reverse complement strand
CCTGGGTGTGCGAACCCCCCCCCCCCGTCCTTCTCCAATTTGAAGCAACTCATAGGAAATATCCTGAACCAGATCTCCGAAAACCCCACCTGTTCGTCTTGTTGGAACCCCCTCTTCTGACAGCTCCTGGTTACGCCCCTGCATCATCATCATCATCGGCATTGTCATCGTCATTGTTATATTTAGTTGGTCTCACTTTGAGGAATTGTTGCTATTTTGAGTGCACCTTTAATTGAGTTCAAAAACTCTTCGTTTCCTTCCCTTTCCAGGTGATCATAAATCCCCAAGAAACAGAATCAGTTTTGAAAAAGAAACCTTATAAAGTAAAGAAAACGAACAAGCGAAAAAAAGGAAAAGTTCACCGCCACAGTCCAACGTTGTTGCCAGCCACAACACTTCACCATCGATATGTAAAACCAGTTCCAACTGAATTGATTGACAGGTTGCCCAAAGCTCTAGCAGAGATAAACAGAAGACTTGTGGGACAAAACTCGATATGGGCGGGGCTATGATGTAACGATATGTATACGATATAGCTAGTGTCTTGTTGTTCATTGTTACTTTAAAGACGCATTTCTTAGCTAAATACCAAGCCAATCAATATCGATAAATTTTATTTAATCACGTGACAACGATGTGCTCAAGATTGTACGTAAATTGTTTTAAGCAAACGAGGTTTTCGGCTAGTTCTGAAAGATTTGATGCGTTACGGAAAACAGTCAACACAAGGCCCTTGTCAGATCTGTTAACTACAAGTCCTAGGGTTTGGAATCCAAACTAGTTACGGAACACTTTGTATACGACCCACAGTTCGTGTAGTCTGAAATCACGTCGTATTTCTGAGGACGACAATGGACGGGCGATCGGCAGTTTGATGCAGTTTTACGTGCCGTTTATCGTTTTGTCTAAATACCAACTACAGCGTTGTCTAATTCAACATCTGCGATGTATCACCGTGTTTCTTGGTACACGACCCTTTGAAGATATTTTGATCGTCACTCTCTGAATTTGTTTTGGGCTGCGGTCAATCAAATCTTACTTCAAACAGAGCGGTTGGAGCGATGATCACACAGGTGTCTACAGATGAAGACAAGATCAGTGATTGGTTCCATGTGTCTTTAGACACGCAGCTTATTTTAAAATCTATTGTGGTTGATCGACGGCAGCCCAAGACAGTCTTCAGAGCAATAAACTCATCCCCAGGGCCGCGCGGCAATGAGAACCAGGTAGATTACCCGTTGTTGACGATACTAGGGACTTTAAGAAGCGAGTACGGCCACGGCTACGAGGATGGCGCAAAACAAAAGGATTAATTAACGAAGACAATTCGCTGCACGTGAACATGTACCAAACTGACCAGCTGGCCACCGTCGAGTCCGAAATTACAACGTGAAAACCATTGATTTGGGGTTTCTGGAGAACGTAAACGTGAATACACAAACTGTTCCGTTGTTAGTTCTGTTTTACAACCTGGGTCTGCAGTTCGGTCGATTCACACTCATTCGTAAAAAAAACATTAAGAAAGAATAGCTGGCAATTGAAAGAAAAAAGAGAAAAACTGAAAGCTGGTTTTCAGTAGACGTTGTCTGAGCCGTAGCCGTACTAGCTTCTTAAAGTCCCTATTTTCAGTGCAAAAGAAAGTTATTCTTAAATTTACCAAATTTATAAAAGTTCGATGGAAACATGCCAAGGTTGTTTCTGAGTTCTTTATTCCATATCGAAAAACACCGGGAAAGTAAAAAGCTTCTTTTTCCAGGCAGAAAGTGCCAGGCTGAGCCGTAATTTCACGAATAGATTTTTAGCTCATTTTTCAGTTTTATTCAGTTGTCATGCTTGGCATCGCTCATTCCAAAAACACGGCAAAACAACACAAACTACTCAAATATTTATTACTTCCAAACGCCAATTATATATTTCGTTTATACCAAACAAACGCCTCGTGATACAATGTCGGCGTTAATGCAGTTTTAGAACTTTTAAGGTCAACTGATAACTGGAAAAATCCAAACGAAAACACGTACTTAGCAAAATCGTTTTCTCAACTCCGTGCACGACTAGTTTCAAATAGCGATATGAAGAAAAATGCGATTAAGAAGCTAAGGCGCTTCGTTTCCACAAGTAAGTACCGCTGTATCAGTTACAATAGTTGTACTCGCTTCTTTGTTAAACTCTAATTGTTCCCCTGTTAAATATATTTTTTAAGCATATCAGCTATTTTGCTGCTCGCGTTAAAACAAAGTCGGTTCAGCAATACATTGGGTCTTGTCGAAACAAACAATTCAACCTTTGAAACTGAGTTGCTCTCTGTCAACAGGTATGTTTACACAACTCAACTCAAAATACACGATTTAAACAAGGATTGTTCAAGGGTTACCACTGAACAATTAAACGGGCTTAAAATATTCTGCCTTGTTTTTATCAACATTTTCAAACAATTATGTAGCGACCGAGTTAAACAGACACTGTTTTAGAATGGATTTTTTGTTTGGGAATTATACTTAAGAATCTTATCTCTAGATTATAGTAACAACTTGGAATTACTTTATCTCTACATCTATTTGAAATTGGAGAAATTATGCAACATTATGCAAAAGTTGACGACGAATTTAGTACTCTATCGAGATTTGCCGGTTGAGCCACAAAGTTTGTTATTTATCCTAGTTGTAACTAAAGTGTTACACTCTCTATTTTTGCAGGTCAGTCTTACGGACAGAAGAGGCCTCCTTTGACTGATATTTTGCGAAGAATTCTGGAGGGTTATCCAGATGGAGGGCAGATACTCAAAGTAAGTACAATGTATGCAGAGAGTAAGTCGATATGATAACGAAAGTACAAACACACGCACAAAATCACATGCATAAGACGGCAAGGTTCACATGTGACGAGTTCGATTCCCATGCAAACGGTCAGACAATTAGACCAAAAAACAAATTAATGCTTTCACACACACACACACACACACCCACACACACACACACACACACACACACACACACACACATACATACATACACAAACATACATACATACATCTATACATACACACACACATACATACTTAAAAATGTACACACATACATACATACACATACATTCAATATATTATGTTTATTGAATTAAAAAACGGTGGATATAAATTTGGATAAATATATAAAAACTTTAAGCTAAGTTTTAGTACTTCTGCGTTCTTCGTCAGAGCTTCAATGATTAGAATTAAAGTTCCACTTCACCGGCAGTAAAGATTTTACCTAGGTTAGAAAAATTAACCCAGATCAGATCTAAAATGACCTAAAATATATTTTGACCAACAACGTACACACATGCACGCTTGTGCACACAAACACACACACACACACACACACACACACACACACACAAACACAAACACACACACACACACACACACACACAAACTTGATACCTAAGTTCATTTTCTTTTTGTCCTTAGGAACTTATTCAAAACGCAGATGATGCAGGCGCGACAGAAGTGAAATTCCTGTATGATTCAAGAGAGAACGCTTATGGAACATCATCACTCATCACGCCTGAGCTCTCCAAGTACCAGGGCCCTGCGCTATATGTGCACAATAATGGCCTTTTCAAGGAGCGGGACTGGAAAGGAATCGAGGGAATTATGCAAGGAAATAAGCGACGCGATCCTGTGTCCGTTGGACGCTTTGGAATTGGGTTCAATTCCGTGTATCACATCACAGGTGAGGCTCATATTGTCTATAACATCACAGGGGAGGCTCATACCGTGTATCACATCACAGGTGAGGCTCAGACCGTGTATCACATCAAAGGTGAGGCTCAGACCGTGTGTCACATCACAGGTGAGGCTCAGACCGTGTATCACATCACAAGTGAGGCTCAGAGCGTGTATCACATCACAGGTGAGGTTTACCGTGTATCACATCAAAGGCGAGGCTCAGACCGTGTATCACATCACAACTGAGGCTGAGACCGTGTATCACATCACAGGTGAGGCCACATCACAGGTGGGACTCAGACCGTGTATTACAACACAGAGAGGCTCAGACCATGTATCACATCACAAGCGATGCTCAGACCGTGTGTCACATCACAGGTGAGGCTCAGACCATGTATCACACCACAGGTGAGGCTCAGACTGTGTGTCACATCACAGGTGATGCTCAGACCGTGTATCACATCACAGGCGAGGTTCAGACCGTGCATCACATCACAGGTGATGTTCAGACCGTGTGTCACATCACAGGTGAGGCTCAGACCGTGTACCACATCACAGGTGATGCCCAGACCGTGTATCACATCACAGGCGAGGTTCAGACCGTGTATCACATCACAGGTGATGTTCAGACCGTGTATCACATCACAGATGATGCTCAGACCTTGTACCGGGCTCATATCGTGTATCGCATCACAAGTGAGGCTCAGACTGTGTATAACATCACAAGTGAGGCACAGACCAGCAGCAGAAACAGCTTTTGAGAATTTTATAAGAGCAATGTTTCAGTACTATTGCTTTTCTTTTGTTAGTGCCTCGCCTCACAGTTCTTTCTTCTTCGACAAAATATGGTCCGAAGTCCTCAAATACTTCGCGCTGAAAACATGCAACTCATTTCCAGACCAAATAAGAGCCCTGGCAGCTGGAACTAAATATTACACAAAACAGTTTTAAAATTGTATTTCTAAATTTTAAATTCTAGTTTCAATTTCTAGTGTAGTGTAGTATTAAATAGAGTGTAGATTTTTTACAACCTTATTGCCCAAGTTTCTTAAGCTAGATATTGCCTTTGCACTTGATATTGCATTTTTATGGGGAGTACTTGTACACTAGCTTTTAGTTAAGTGTGCCACCCACAAAAATACATTGTGTATGAGAATGTCTGTGTTCAAATATCAACTAAGTCTTCTGTTGGCTGTCTGCACTGATTGTTTAACTCTGTCACGAGATATTTCGAGAGACCCTGCTAAGTAGTTACAGCTACATTAATGTCATGGTCAAGGTCAACTGAACAGACACAGTTTGTTTCCAAAACCTCTTTAGAGCATGTGTGTTAGCATTTTTAGTAGTGACACACTAAGCTTTCTTTGAACCCGGCTTCCTAGATACAAAGAGGAAACATTACTAAATTACTGACCTACCGTAGACGATTAATTATAAGCTTCTATTCATTTCATTTAAAAGGCACAAAATCAAAACCCATCAAATGAGCATGCAACACATGCAGAATAGCCATTCTCTTAGCTGGTTGGGCGGCAAAGTCTGCGAGCTGCAATGGCAAATACACCAATATGTATTGGTCAGTACATGTATAGGAGCATATTTTAAATGCCTTTGTTTAATATTACAGATTTTCCCAGCGTTGTCAGTGACCACTATGTAGCGTTTTTGGATCCTCAAGAGCTTTACTTTGGACACGAAGAGACGGGTCGGAGATTCGACCTCAGAGATCCAGTCTCGCGTCACAAATGCCGAGACCAGTTTGCTCCCTATGAAAATGTCTTTGGCTGCAAGATGTCGTCCGGTTTCTATGGAGGAACACTGTTCCGTTTCCCGTTGAGAAAATGGCCGTCGAGATTATCTGCGAAATCGTACACGACAACAAAAGTCAAGGCACTGTTCGAAGCCTTCATTGAAGAAGCGCCATTAATTCTGCTGTTTCTCAAAACCGTTGAAAGCATCAGTGTGTACGAGACAACGTGGAATGATCAAGAGAAACACATATTTTCGGTCAACATTAAGGATGACCTGAAAGCTTCCATCCGGGAGATGAAGCAGAAGTTCATCCAGATTGCTCTGCGGCCGTACTGTCCGCCCTACGAGATGTGTTACGAGGTAGTAGTTGAAGAATCCCGCGCGGGTAGGTACAAACGAGAACGGAAGTTCATGATACTCAACAGAGTGGGAAGCGAGTTAAAGAGAGTGGCTGAACTTTCAAGCAGTTTACATCTCTTGCCTTGGGTGGGCGTGGCCGCACCTCTTGATTTTGACAGTCCCAAAGTAGAATCAGGAAAGGGGCGTGTGTTTTGCTTCTTACCCCTTCCTCCTGAATCCGATGTGCGCACTGGGCTCAACGTCCACATCCAAGCATCGTTTGGTTTGACCGACAACCGACGGAACCTAAAATGGCCTGGGCCGGAATGTCAAAACGATGACTCAGCGGAATGGAACATTCTCCTTTTGAAAGACCTGATCAGCAAAGCCTACGCAAGCCTCGTGTTGAAGCTCACGCAGTCGCAGTACACCACGGAAGAAGTTGTTCCTGTAATTAACTCCATCATACCAAACATGAGCAAAGTTCAAGGACACTGGGGCAATATTCTTGAGCCTTTCTTCAAGGAGGTGGCAGATAAAGCTGTGTTCTGGACCTCGTCACACGGCGGAAGGTGGATTTCTCTCAATGAGGCGGTGCTTGACCGCCTCGCCGACCCCTCTGATAAAGTTCCTCTGTCCGTGCGAGACGTCGTGTTGAGGGTCCTAAAACAGGCTGGTGAGCCTGTGATCACCCCTCCCGTGCATGCCATGAAGGCAATTGATGAATACATTATCCCGTTATACAGCAAGATTCAGGAAATCACGCCTTCATACGTTCGTGCAGTTCTGAAGGGCAAGACAACGAAATCCCTCGAGAAAATTGCTTGGCGTCGATCAGAGTATTCACGGAAATACCGTAACTCAGGTGCAAAAGATTGGGGCAGATATGACGACGTCGGGCAATCAAACTCTCGCTTTACGTCAAGCGCACAAGGCGATGTCAACAACAATGGCTCACCTGAAAGAGCTACACCCATCACGTGGTCAAGATTTGACAACACAGAGAAATTAAGTCTGCTCAAGTTTCTTGTCAGAGACGAGGATTACACAGATTTGAATGGAATACCTCTGCTTCCCCTGGCGGATAAAACGTTCATAGAGTTCCACCCAAACAAGTTTGCGTCAAATCCGAGCACCGCTGTTTTCGTCGCGTCTCGAGAGCATTCTCAAGACCTAATGTGTGGCGGGTTTGAGCGCTTCTTAGACGAGAACATTGATGCGGATTTGTACGAATGTCTCAAAGCGGCTGCGATTGACCTGGACAACCATAGACGCTCTTTAATGGCTCCCACACAGCTTGTTATCCTTACAGCTTCGTTAGTACCGGACCTTCTGCTGGAATCACTGCCTCAAGAGTGGAAAGATCTTGATTTGGCTCAGGTACATGTTTGGGTCAGCGGGTGGGATAGCGGCGGGGTAGAAGGATGAGATGTTCTTGAATCTATACCTCCTTCCTAAATTGCAATTAACAACTTACGGTTTTGAAGAAAGGTTTTTAATTTTAAGTATCAAGTACCACTTTACTTGTTAATACCGTCGAGCTTAGGAATGGTAAAAACAACAACTCGCTCTAGCGGGTTAATCAGTAGGATAGCTCCCAACCCGATCTAACCGGTTAAACGTAAACCCGATGACAAACCCAGTTTGAGTATAATATATACTAGGAAATGAACCAGATCAACTCGCGATTCATCCAAACCTGATCTAGCCTATTGAGAGTCAACCCGCCATGTGCCCTTGAGAAACCCAATTTGAGTAGAGTAAATAATAGGGTCAGAACCGTATCTAGCGAGTTGACCAATCTGCTGATCCCAACCAGACATAATCGATTGAAGCAAACGGGTTGGGATTTATCGTGCTACAACCGGTTCAAATCATAGCAGATACCATACTGATTTCAATGTTCTCAAGGTGATAGGGCGGGTTGACCTTCAACCTCAGTGTTACATCGGGTCAGGATGCATCGAGTTGATCACCCCGTCTTATCCAGCTCTGGCGCTAGCCATATACTCTACTGATTTTAATGTTCTCAAGACGATACATCGGGTTGAGCTTCTTCTCATTAGCTGGGGTTGATCAATCCGTAAGACCCCTTGCAGGCTCTAATATATACTCTAAGAAATTTTAGGTTTTCAAGGCGCTAGGGCTAGTTGAACTTCAACCCATTAGATCGGGTTGGTTTGTATGTGGTTGATTAGCATGTTAGAACCAGTTTAGGCCGTATTTATATACTACGATATACTACTGATTTATAGGTTTTTAAGGTGCTAGAGCGAGATGAGGCTCAACTCATTAGATCGGGTTTGGGATGTATCGGATTGATCAACCCATTACGGCGGGCTGGAATTTCTGCCAGTTTGTGTCCCAACTATGGAACAGAATTATGCTATTTCAAAAAGATCACATTCCCCTTTGAGCTGCATAATGTCTTTTAATGTACCATTTACTCCAATACGATAATAATAACAATAGAAATAAGAATACAATTATTATTAATAATAAAAATGATCATGATCATGATGACAACAAAATCACTTAAATTAGATCCAGTACTCGAATTACACGAAATAATTTTCATACAGGTAGTACCGTTAAAAAGCAAAAAAAGGAAATCATAAGGTAAAGTAATGCCATCCAGTTAAAAATCTGCATGCTTAAGAATGCCTTATGGGACCCAATCTGATCTATACCATTATAATCCAATCTAATTCAATTTAATTCAATTTAATCCAAAATAACCTAGTCTAATCCAAATATTAAATTAATCTTATCTATGAATAATGATATAGCTATTCAAGAAAAAATGATAATTAAAACTTAGATACAGGCAAATAAAATATAATAAAAAGAAATAATTTATTTCTAATTGTCCCCACTTTCAGACGTTAATTGGAACGGCATTTTGTTCGAGACGATGAGGTGTTTAATCGAGTAAATATGTTACCTACAGTAAAAAGCTACAGAACCACAGCAAAACTCTGGTGGATCCAAAATATGCCTTTGGGCTCCTATAAAATGTCTTCTCACAAGGTATTTGTTATTTGCCAATTTTTGCAGGTAGAATGGAATCCACGAAATGAACTACACCCCAGTGACGCATGGCTCAAGAATCTTTGGTCCTGGCTGAGAAGCGAATATCCCAAAGACCTCAGTAAGTTCGAAGGAGTACCTCTGATCCCTCATGGTTCCAATCGTTCAGACACTCGCTCCCTGATAAAGTTGAAGAAGAACCACAGTGTGATTCAGAGCTCCTCTCACTTCGCATCTTTGCCGCGGAACACCATCAACGCGCTTCAGGAGGCTGGTTGTATTGTGGTACCGCATCTTCCGTCCTTCTGTGACCACATGGCTCTGAAGCAATATGTTGAGCCACCGACAGCAAGTGGTGTTGTCAAGGTAAGGGTAAATGTACTAAATCACAAGCTGTTTCGGCATTTGATATTAAAAATTAGTTTAGTATATACAGTTGGGCGTGCTTATTTTATCCTACCTGCACAACAAAATTGAGAATGCAGGGCGGTACGTAGCTTTGTACGTCTTGGGGGGCCAGTGACAAATTTTGGAGCATTAAAATGCTTTTTCTGGCGTTTTTGAAGGGACATTTTCAAAAAAATTCAGTGGAAACCCCCAATGCTTGGGGGGGGGGGGCAGTTGCCCGTACGGCCCTGTAATGGGAAGTATGTGACGTTGCTGTTGCCGATAATAATGATTGTTGCAAAAATTTAAGTAAAAATGACGATGAGGACAAGAATGCGAACGAGAAGAATGGGAACGATGGCAACAGGGAGACATGGCAAATGGGATGATAGGGATAGTGTTGTTGATTACGATAGCATAAGAATGATGACAGTCTTATTTGTTACGTCTGCTGCAGACGATGATAATAATAGTCAATAACGGCAAAAAATGTATTGTATGCACAAATCATTGAGATAGTATAACTTGACTTGTTTTTGCTTGTTGGTCCTAATGTAGGCTTTATCCTCTGTCATGGAAGCGTCAAACAAACTATCCAAGTGCAAACCTGAAGAAAAGAAAGCCATCCGTGCATTCCTATCTAGCCTGAGGAATCCTTCTGATGACGAGGTTGTGACTCTCATGGCCATGCCGGTTTTTGAGGCTCTGGACGGTTCATTCACATCTGTTCAGTCAGGGGGCACCTTCACTGGTATAAAGAGGGATATTGCTCCACCCAGACTCAATCTTCCTGCAGAAATCGCAATTCCAAGTTCTCAAGAAATCATTTCAGCATCAGATGACGACTCCTACCAGATTTTCAGAAGGCTCCCCGTGAAAATACTGAGCATGTCGGAGTTTCTAGTAGATAAGGTTTTCCCGTATGTGGATAGCGGGGAGCTCTACAACAGAAAGCAAGTGTCCGAGCTAATGACCTGGGTCCTACAAAGGCTTCCTGTATTGTCGAGTGATAATCGTTCCTTTCCCGACCAGCTGAAGACGCTGAAGTTTGTACCAGTCTCAGATGGAAGCTTCAAGGCACCATGTGACCTGTACGACCCAGAGGACGAGACGCTGCAGAAACTGTTAGAGGGGGAACCTACAGCATTCCCTGTTGAAGAATTTGCAAAAACGCACGTGCTCAGTATTCTACGAGTGTTCCTAAGCCTACGGAAAAGACACGCACTGAAGGCTGACGATATCCTTCTGATTGCTAAGCAGCTTGACAAAGTACCTGAGGAGGTTGGGGTCCGAAGAGGTAAAGCTTTGCTGCAGTTTCTCAACGAAAGCAGTTTCCTTCTTGACCACGAAATCTCTAGTGACGAGAGAAGAGCTACTCCCGAGACAAAAACAACTCTGGCACAGGCTCTACTGACCCTCAAGTGGCTTCCAGTGTGCACGAAGACCCCAACAAAATACCCAGCTTCAATGCCATGGTTTGCAGGTCCACGTATGCTGTACTCGCCTCTAGAGATGCAAGACATGGAAATGGCTAACCTTGTGGGTTCGGTCATGCCCACACTTGATGGAATCGTAGAACCAAGGCTTAGAAAAGCGCTAGGATGGATGTCACCGCCTCCGATACACAAAGTGATTCGCCAACTTGAAGTTGCATCACTCAGCTGGGAAGACAGATCCTTGAAATCATCCGAAATTGAGTTGCTCAAGTTCCAGACAATGATAAAGGATATCTATGATTACTTGTCTCACGAGATCACTGTGCAAGATGCATCGCAATTCCTAAAGGAGCCCTCGTTTCCCCCATGGGTGTGGCACGGTACAGGCTTCTCCAAACCAAGTTGTGTGGCTTTTAGTACCGACTGCCATGAGCTGGAACTAAAGCCATATTGCTACATCATACCAGATGACTTTTCCCAGCCGAAGTACGCAAAACTGTTCAAGATGAGTGGCGTGAAAGAAACATTCCAAGAAGAACAAGTGATTGATGTGCTTTACATGATACGAGATAACCATCTTGTGGGCGAGGAAAGCGAGGAAAACACCAAACGAGATCTACGACTCGCTCGCGACATTTTGAACCATGTGACTCGCAGTGGAAAGCCGCTGTCACCAGAGCTTAGACAGAAAGTTCTCATTCCAACTCAGACTAGTGACGGGCGTCTACGACTACAGCGCAGTGACGAATGCAGCTTCTGTGACACGGGATGGCTTAAGAGAGCTAACGCTACACCAGGAATCACAAGAAGGACTAGTCTAGTGCATGACAGTATCTCAACACATACAGCAGAGCTGTTGGGTACACCACCCCTGAGCAGACAACTGGCACTGGCCGAAACGGTGGGATTTGAGCAAACTGGGCCGCATGAACCAGTGACAACTCGTCTGAAGAACATTCTGAAGGAACACAAGGATGATGTTGGCGTGTTTAAGGAGTTGATACAAAATGCAGACGACGCTGGAGCGACAGAAGTAAAGTTCTTGATCGATTGGCGACGAAACCCAACAGAGCAATTGCTGTCCCCTGGAATGGCTGAAGCTCAAGGTCCTGCATTATGGGTCTACAACAATTCTGTTTTCACAGACAGAGATTTTGTCAACATCAACAAGCTAGCTGGCGCAACCAAAGCCGAGGAAACGGAGAATATCGGCAGGTTTGGCTTGGGATTCTGCTCCGTTTACAACCTGACTGACATTCCAAGCTTTATTAGTCGAGAGTACATTGTATTCTTCGACCCTCAGACGAAGCACTTGGAAAACCTGATCAAAGACCGATCCAGACCGGGAATCCGATTGAACCTGAAGTCCAACCCCATGGCCATCACAGCTTTTAGAGACCAGTTCCTCCCTTACGAGAAGATCTTCGGCTGCCAGTTTGACGACAGCGAGGCACCTTTCTATTATGATGGAACTCTGTTCAGGTTGCCACTGAGAACCATGCGCCAAGCCGGCTCCAGTGAGATCAGCAGCAAGTATTACGACACCGCCAGCGTTAGCAGCCTTATCGATGCGTTCGAGAGGAGTTCCTCAAAACTGCTCTTGTTTTTGAAAAACGTCAAGAAAGTCAGTTTTCATGAAATCAAAGCAAGCACCAAGGATCCTTCTACCCCTCATGTCCTGTTCGAGGTAGACAAAGAAGTCATGGAAACTATCACAAGAGAGAGGGAAAGTGACATTCAGTTCACATCACCAGTTACATCCATAACAGACGGAAATCTGAATGGAAGCTTTGTGTTCTCGCACAATGGGAAGCAACCACAGCCAAACGTAACTGAGATTATGCTTCTTACCTCTCGAGGCTACAAAAACGGACATGATGATGATTATCAGCCAATCGAACAACTATGGCTGACGTCTTCGTGTACAGGAAAAGGAAGTTCAGCTGAGTATGTCCAGAGAGAACAGGTCCACGGATTGCTGCCCAAAGCTGGAGTTGCTGCGTTACTCTCAACACAAGGTTCCATGACGGAGCAGTGGCACCCAGAACCAGTTGATGGAGAAGCCTTTTTTTCTCTTCCTCTCTCGATAGCAACTGGACTGCCAGTCCATGTAAACGGATACTTTGCAGTTACATCCAATCGCCAGGCGCTGTGGGAAGACACTGGAGCAGATCATCGCTCTCACAAACCCCCGGAAGTCATGTGGAACCAACACCTGTTAGAAGATGCAGCCTCGGAGGCCTATGTACAACTGCTAGAGGACCTAGCAGATCTTCACACGCTGGGCAAAGTAGTTGCTTATCCTTTTGAATTACTATGGCCAGACCCTAGCCAGGTTCCTTCAAAGATGTGGAAGCGCTTCATTAATTGTGTCTACGCCAGAATCAGTGACTCTCCGTCTCCATTAATAAAGAGCAAAGACAGGTGGGTGTCCCTCGCCAACGCCGTCTTACTTGATGACAGAGTTCAGAAGATTCCTGGTTGCCAAACGATTATGCACCAATTTGGATACCAGGTGGCAGAATTACCAAGGTTCGTCCTCAAGGCATTCATTAAAGCTGGATTGACTCGGATGGTTGTGGAGCACACAATTACCCCTGACAAGTTCTTCAACGAAGTCTTTTTTCGCCACTGTGAGCAGATTTCACGAGCTCTAAGAAATCCTATCATTTGTCATGTTATCGATGACAGTCTCAGTGGAATGAACGTTTATGATGATATACTTCGCTGTGCGCGATGCATTCCAACGTCGCCTGATGGGGTTATGTTGGCGTCACCCAAGGAACTCGTCGACCCTTCTGGTGCTGCAAGTAAGCTGTTCCTTCCCGAAGAACATCGATTTCCATCTGGTGAGGGATTCCTCAAAGCAGAAAGGCTCGTTGTTCTTCGCAAACTTGGAATGGTAGAGAATGTTTTGTCCTGGGATGCTATTTGCGAGCGAGCTGAGTCTGTGACCACTCTAGCATCAGTGGATAAAGATAAAGCATTGCAGAGAGTCCGAAGCCTGGTAAGATACCTTGACGATTTCCTGCCCGAACTTGGAACACCAAGTACACTGCAACGTGCAAGACTGTCGAGCGCAAAGTTCTTACCCGTTCTCCAAGCTCCATGTGGTTACAGCCTACCTTGGCAAGGCAATGAGATATCAACCTTCGGATTGTTGTCTCCAAGCGAACTCTTTCTCGACAAATACAAATTCCTAATTGGTACTACCCGCCCACTACTTGATGAATCCAACAAGACGGGCTGTGGACGACTTGGACAAGAAGTGGCAAAAGTGCTGGGACTGCAAAATCAAAAGCCAAGCCTACAGGACGTTCTTGATCAACTAGCCACTACAGTAAACTTGGTAAACGAGCAAAACTCTCCTTTAGAAACAGATTGCCTGAGGAAAGTGAGTTGCAGCGTCTATGAGTATTTCCAGGACATCCTACCCACTCCTGAGGGAAAACATCTGCCAGAAATTTTCTTACAGAAGCCCTGGATCTTAATAAACAACAAGTTTGTTGCTGCCAACCAAGTAGCATTCGAATGGAAAGGTAGTGGCCAGCCCTTTCTCTACGGAGTGCCTCAGGAGTTTTCTAAATTCAAACCACTTTTTGAAGCATTTGGAGTGCGAGAATATTTTCTACCAGAAGATCTTCTCGAAGCCTTGTTTGTACTGCGTGACAAGAAACAAGGTTCACCGTTATCAACTTCCGAGTTCAAGATGGTAAAAACCTTTCTCAATGAGTTGTCGGAAGGGGGCGACGAGGTCTTCAGTCCGTTGGTTGGCGACGTTCCTGTACCAGATCAAAACCTCATCTTGCGACCTGTAGGTGAGCTGGCTATCGATGATGCCCCCTGGATAGAAGCGCGCGGAGAAATGAATTACGTACATGCCGATACATCCTGGAAACTTGCGCACAGGTTAGGAGCCCAAACTCTTCGTCTAAAGAAGCTAGACAAATATTCACGCAGCCTTGGAAAGCCTTTTGGTCAAAGCGAGAAACTAACAGCTCGGCTGAAAAACATCCTTAGTGCCTACCCCTGCGATGTCGGCATCCTAAAAGAGCTAGTACAGAATGCAGACGATTCTAATGCAACCCAGATTCACATCGTGTTCGATCCGCGCCATCATGGAACAACTCGAGTTCTTAGCGAACGATGGCAAGAGTTACAAGGTCCAGCTATTTGTGTTTATAATGACAAACCTTTTAGCGATGCAGAAATTGAAGGAATCCAGAAGCTTGGAATCGGAAGTAAAGGAAGTGCTATTGACAAATGTGGTCAATACGGAGTGGGTTTCAACGCCGTGTATCACCTGACAGACTGCCCAAGCTTTGTCACAGACGGAAACAAACTATGCATCTTGGATCCCCACGCGCGGTACGCTCCCGAGGCTTCGTGTGAATCACCTGGTCGTCTACTGGAACCACTGGACAAAGAGTTTCGCAAAGATTTCAGTGATGTCATGGCAACCTACCTTGAAGAGTTTGGATTTAAGATGAAAGGTGCCACGATGTTCCGATTGCCTGTGCGAAGTCAGATCATGGCTGAACAGTCCGAGATCTCCAATTCACAGTTCACCCACACTGCGATTGAGAAGCTGCTGAATTCGTTTGAAGTCGAAGCCAAGCAAATGATGCTGTTCCTCCGCAGTATTCGAAAAATCAAACTATCTCGTGTGGAAAACAACCGTTTAGTCACGAAGTATGAAGTCTCCGCTGAAGTAAGTGATGAGGACGTCAGTAGGATTCAAAGTTTTGATGATTATCTCCAGAGGCACAAGCATCTCACGACACGCACGATTCCCTGGTATGGAGTATGCTACAGCATGACCTTGAAGGATTCACTGGATAAAGTTGAGGAGTGGCTTATATACCAGTGTTTGGGGGTACAGCAACAAGAATCCCTCTCTGTCATTCCTGAAGGCAGTAAATTGAACCTACTTCCTCGTGCTGGCGTGGCCGCCTGTATTCGTCGCTTTCGTTCAGTGAAGACTCGCTACAGTACAAGAGCAAGTCCAACTCATGCTCCGAGACAAGAATTACACAGCCACCCGCACAAGGCTTTCTGTTTCCTGCCGTTGCCAGTTGAAACTGGCCTTCCAGTTCACGTTAATGGCCACTTCTCGCTCGACAATGCAAGACGTAACCTTTGGCAAGATGAAGACGGAAAAGGTCCGCGATCTCAGTGGAATGAATTTTTGAAGTTACAGATCGTCGCCTCTGCCTATGCCGAACTAATCATCAATGCTCGGTTCTACATCAAAGGGATCACAATTGATGAACCATGGTATTTTGGCGGCAAGGATGACGCGTATTACGGGCTCAAATGGTATCATGGATTGTTCCCATCGCCAGAGATCGCACACAGCGATTGGAAAGAATTAGCAGTTGCGGTGTACAAACACATAGCCGCTGGTAGCAAGCCCGTATTACCTATCGTGCGTGGCTCCAACGCTGATTTACCTTCAAGTAGCTCACCAAGCTACCATCAATCAGTCACTAGAACTGCAAGACCAAGCCAAAGGGATAAAGTTTTCTGCAAGTGGGTTCCACCAGTGACCCTTCTCGAAGAAAATGAAGCCTACTTCAGCGACTCAGACTGTCAAGAACTTGAAAATATTCTCCTGAGTCTTGGCTTTCCCCTCGTATTTTCTCCTGGGAATGTTTACTCCAACTTCCGAGAGGCCGGATGTGACGTATGGAAGGTAACACCGGAAGCAGTGCTGTCGTTTCTTCGTAGACCACAATGTGAGCTCGAGGACCTGCCAATATCCATCGATTCTTGCAAGTTCGAGACTATTACTCAGTTGCAGATGATAATTGAATACTGCACGAAGAGTAAAGAGTTCGTATCAAGGTTAGATGGCCTTCCTCTGCTGTTGACTGAGGACTGTGTACTCAGACACTTCCGTTCAGACAATCCAGTGTTCTTCACTACACTTTCGGATCTTGTACCTATGCATAAGAACATCTTCATGCACAGAGAGATTGTGAGCGTTTTGACAAGGAGCGTTAGTGGCTCTTTGTGGAGATCAGGCGTGGTGAAGCGTTTCGACACCCTCAGGTTCGAGCCTTTCCTGATGCACATTCTTTCGCCGAGAATGTACTCGTGTGGATCTCACATACCGTGGGACGGATCACCCACTGAGGAGTGGTTGGGACTGCTGTGGAAACTGATTTACACAAGCTATCAAGAGTGCCAAGCAAGTTTCAACGCCAATGCAGACGACGCAAGAGATGTTCTGCTTGTCTTGGAAGATTGGCCAATTCTTCCCACCACAGCCGGTACTTTAGCTCCACTTACGCTGGGTAAGACCATTCTTGATCTCAGTGGCCTTGTGTACGACAACAAGTTGACTGGAATTCTTCGAAAGTTAGGTTGCCCGGAAATCGATTTTTCCGTGATGCCAGATGTTGACAAAACAGAAATGTCGCAGATTCTGAGCCCTCACCTTGCACGGCCACACTCGCGCCAAGACCTAATGACTGTCCTACAGCACGTGTCTAAGAACGAGAACATAACCAGCAAGCTGTCCGAAAATGAGATCTTGCAGTTGCTACGCTTCATCCAAGAGGATGTCACTGCTGTGTATAGCAACAAAACTCTCCTGAGGACTCTTCCCTTCTACAGATCTGTTGACGGACGCCATGTGCGTCTCACCGACTACGAAAATAGCTATGTCATTGAGCTCTCCCGTTCTGTTCCACTGGATGAAATCGAAGCAAGACTAGAGCATGAAGGTTGCGTTTTATTGCAGGCTATCAGTGAGATTGAGCCACTCTACAAAGCTCTTGACGTTCCTCACATATCTCAAGTTGATGTGTTTGTCAAGTACTTTCTCCCAAACTTCGAGACGATGTCAGATGAAAGCCGCTTCAGCCTGCTCGCATACATAAGAGATACTCTACTTGTTGCTGTTAAGAAACCAAGCGACAAAGCATCTCTACTGCAAGCACTGAGATCTATCAGTATTCTGCCAGACGATTCCGGTGTCCTCTGCCCGGCTGGTCGGTACTATGACCCTGAGAACGAAGTATTCAAAGCAATGCTTCCGGCGAACAGTTTCCCTCCTGAAACCTTTCATCATCCTAGTTGGCTAACTTTGCTGAGGCAAGTCGGACTGAAGGACAAAGTGAACCAGCACGAGTTTATAGAGTATGCCACAAACGTTGCCAATGATGCGGAGCTCGAACCCAACCTCGATTCACTGAGGGTTAAGTCTAAGGCTTTAGTGGAATACCTCTTGCAGGAGGAATCCCTTCACGAGCCAAGTTTCTTACATGTAGTGTCCCACATTAAGTTTGTAGCTACGGAGCGAGCAAGCAAAGAACTTAGAGATTTGTATGTGCAGCTTGACTGCAAAGACAAGGACGCCAGTCCTCCATTTACAGAGTTCCATGGAGCTCTTCCCTGTGAACATCAGAAACTTGTCTGGACAAGTATGCCAATACTGCCAAGCTGGGCCACTCCTACCTTTGGCGACTCATGCAGAACTCTCGTGGAGAATCTAGGAATTGAAACGTCAGCGCCCTTAGACAAAGTAATCAAGCATCTTGAAAATTTCTCGTCGAACTTTTCTGGTAACATACACAAAGACCCACCAGAGAATCAGCGGGAGCTTATTCATGACGTGGTCTACGATATTTTCAGCTTCTTTAAAGGTGAAACTTCGTCTTGTGCCCATGCTCCTCCATCACCCTCTTGTTCTCGGTCGTGCCTGGCCGTTGGTCAAATGTTGCAGAAGATCCCCTGCGTTCCAGTAGAAGAAGGGCGTGTGTTTGTGGAGGGTAACCAGTTGGCTTTCGAGACATCAGTTGAACTGCCACCGTATCTCTACAAGGTCACCCGCGAGTACGGCCACTTCGAACACGTGTTAAAGAGGCTTGGTGCAGAGGAAAAACCGACCCCCAGTCAGTTCGCCAAGGTCTTAGAGCGACTCAAAGAGCAATGTGAAGACAAGCACATGGAGCCTAATGAGCAACGAGTAGCAAGGCTTGCGACCCAAGGTTTATTCACTACACTCTCAGATGTGGTAAAGAACAAAACTGAAAGTGTCGCACAAGGAATGCTGTCAAGCTTCACAGAACTCTTCCTTCCAAGCAAAGACGGTTACCTAAAGCCTTCAAATGAGCTAGTATTCCATGATTACCCAGGATTCGAGCGGCGAGCCAAGGACTTTACCAGTGACTTTGTTGACATTTCAAGAGAAGGAGATCTTACTGCTGACCGACTGAGTTTTCTCTTGAGTCTGCTTCCTTCTCGATTGCAGGCCAAAACTGTCCACAGTCTGCTGCGTGAAGAAGTTCACCCGAGCTGTAAACACAAATTATGCATCGCAGACGCCGGTGAAGACACGTGTCCGTTTATCAGACGGTACCGGAAGTTGTTGCTTTCCCCCAAATTGGTCAGCGGAATCCTGAGAGTTATCAAACATCAGAGGCAGACTAAGACAGTTCCTCAGGATGTTCGAGAACTGGTGCACGTCCTCGCTACATCGGTCAGTGTCACCTGCATGGCCTCTCTCGAGACTCACCTCATTCACTCCGAAACTGGCAAGTCAATATCCAACAGCAAGGAGTTGCAGGTTAGTATTATAAATGTACTTAAGCCATTTCATCCACGAAGTGCCAGGTTCAGCCAACCATACTTCGTGTAAAACTGGGAAACATATTCCAAGATGACCCGAGGGTGGGTGTGTGGGTTTGTACTACCAAACGATAAAAGGATTTTTTCTAAAGGTCAGTTCTTTGTCATGTATACGAGAAACATTTATAATATTAGAAACAAGTCAAGGCAGTAAACCAGTGGCAGCCATTTTGTCACGTGCACCGGGTTCTACTTATCCTACAACCAGTTCTTCTCTTAACTCGCACATTCTGTTTTATTGTTTTTAAGGATAGATTATGGAGTTAATTCCAAGAAGTGTGATTTTGGCCTTATGTAAAATAATTCAAAGGCACTTAACTTATGTCTTGCAAGAAAAGAATGCAAAAGTATGATGGATTTTATCTGCTACTTGTATTGTTTTAAAAATAAAAAAACATTTGTATTTTCTGAGCATAAGAGAACACGCTGGACACGATTCCGTTTACAATAAATTATTTTCTATGTTCGGAATGTAAAGTAATAAACAACCGGGTACCTCACAATAAACAATCAGAAATCATTCAAAGTTTCTGTTGCAGGTTCTTGGTCGGGTCAATTTTCTCGATAATCGTAGGCTTGATCAATAATTAGAAAAAACTACTGCTTGTCAATACTGCGTACGTAATGTGAAGTGACTTGTGCTGATTCCCGAGAACTGATAACAACACATTGTATTTTGCAGGATTGTTTCTTAGAGGAACACAAGAAACAATGGCAGTTGTATATAAGACACGGAACCGATGAAGGTCCGCTTCACATTCAACTCTGCTTCCTTGTGAATCGTCTCATCGGAAACCACATAGAGAAAGAGATCTACCTTCAGGCCATGCTATCGTGCAGGACCCCCGAGGAGGTCCTTCCATCTCTGGATCGCTGCGGTGTGGCACAAGACCTCGTGACCAATGGTGTGCACAGCCGAGACCCCGCCCTTGGCACTGAAATCCCCGTCATGTACCATTACCTTCTCAAGCAAGACATCGCCTATTTTTTTCGCCAGGGGGAGATTGTTGGTTACGAGAAAGAGAGGCGACTTCCAGATGGCCGCATAGATGACAGCGAACCACTGTATGTATATGCCAAGATCGTGCGTAAAGTCAACCCTCGAACACGACTCACCGACAGCGGCAGATTCGATTTTGGAGCAAGATATCGCATCGATGTAGGCGCATCACGGCTTGTAGAAGTAAGCGTACTGGACCTGTACAAGTTTGATCGCTCCGGAGCCAATCCAGAACAGATTCCAGTCCTGTCAGACTCAAGGGAGATCGAGCTTTTCACAGGAGATCCAAACGACAGCAAAGTTAGAGCTGCCTCGAGAAATGCACGGCTTGAAGCAGCCAAGAAGGAAATCAAAGAGGCATTGTGGGAGGCGTGGAAGCTACCAGAAAATGAACGCCGGAAAGTGATCAAGCGTTTGTTTCTGCGTTGGCACCCGGACAAGAATCCCGGATGTGATATTGCTAACGACGTAATGCAGTTTCTTCTTCAGGAGATCGAGCGAATGGAGAGATTGTTCCCTACCAAATGGAGAGAGCAGTACCGCGAGACAAAGGAAAGGGCTCAAAGAGATGGAGCAGGGCCTGCAGACTTTAGCTCTATGTTCGAGCAATGGAACCAACGAGCAAGGCAAGAGAGAAAGACCTACAATTCCTTCAAGAAGCAAAAGACTGACAGTGCCCCTTATGCTTCATCCAGTGCTAACAACCCTAAGCGCAAAGAGGCTCGACGGTGGATGAGGCAAGCGCGTGAAGATCTCCGTGCTGCTAAGCACATGCTCTCGCAAGACGAACCGTTCTATTCCTTGGTGTGTTTCCTTTGCCAACAGGCCGCTGAGAAAGCTCTGAAGAGTGCTCTGTACGCTGCTTGCGGGCTCAGCGAAAGCCAGCTAGAAAGTCATGACGTGCTGAACTTAGCCTACGAAATCACTGGTTTGGAGGACTCGCCGGCCGACATACCGTTACAAGCGGCCAAGTTAAAGAACTACTACGAGTGGACACGTTATCCACATTTCCACCACGGCGACGCCATTCCGTCCGAGGCATTCACCGTGGAACACGCGCAGAAAGCACTTGAAACCGCGGAGAGCATCCTTGATAAAACTGGAGACTTTATCAGTATCAACTTCACTCGTGTGAGTTGAACGTATTTAAAGCGTTGTTCTGATAAAGGTTTACAGAAAACCAATTTGTACCAAAATTGGAACCTCCAAACAAAAAGTCACAAAGAAACGATGCCTTTCACTTTTCTTAATGACTCAGTTGTTTGACAAAACTTATTCCGAGACATGCCATTAACTCTTTGAATCCCATTGCTGAAAATTTGACAGTGGGAGGGGCATAACTAGAGTCATGAGAGGGAAAGCCATTAAATATAGAATGGTTGAAATGGGAACAAACGAGCCCCGAAGGGCCCAAGTTCGTACGGAGGTTCGAAAGCACAATCCCCCAGAAAAAATTTAAATTTGCTTGCGTTAATTACCCTTTTGTATAGTTTTTAATATACAGCTGAGGAACAAGGTCTAAAGGCATGTTTTTCTTGTTATTCTTGGCTGGCCAAACATCGATACGAAATATGCGGTTTGATCCACAAGAGTTGTGGTATGTTTTGCAGGGTAAGGCAGTTGGGTGTAGAGCTGACGTAACGGGCGCTATCCCTTTGTCAGAGCAAACTGAAACGTCAGCTTTACATCCAACCTTACGGCGAAAAACATACCATATCGACCGTTGTTAATCAAACCACACTGATTAAGCTTACTCGCCTGTACAAAAAAAACCCTCTTTAAAACTAGTTTTCCAGTGTATAGTGATACTAGTTTTTTGTTTTTTCTAGCATTACTATGCCGTTAATAGTATTGAATTGAGACCAGTAAGTTCATCAAGAAATACCATTTCATATTTTACCAAAACAGGTTTAGCTCCTTGTCAGGGGGAGTACCGGCCCCCGGTAACCCCCTCCCGGAAATTAGACAAGTGATCAAATATAATTGAGACGAGCCACCAAGAAGATTTTTAGAAAACATTATTTTTAAAAATTTCATACGTCAAACAAAGTATGGTGTGCGAAACATTGTGAATTTTGCTCGAACTTTTGGATAATGAACAACGAACATTGTTATATCGCTCCCAAAGTTAAGGAACCAGTATATTTTCATAGAAACGGGATCTAATAGTGTACAGGAAAATATATCCATAGCCATGATTGTGAATTATGCAGCTTGGCTACAACAAATACAGAGTTCAAGTAAACATCACGTTGTTGTTTTATTAGTTCTCAGTGGAACCTTTTCTGACTGAAATTAAGAAGCGCAACCTTGGGGCAGTTATGGAGCAATTCCAAAAGCAGCATTTCAAACCCTTTGATTTTAGTTGAAAATCAGCTGACCCAACCCTGGGTAATGGACCATGAGGGAGTAGAAGTGGCTATTGTTCTGGGGTATTTTTCATACGATGTGAGTGGCATACTGTAGACTGTCTATTCAAAACAGTGCACAGTCCCTGGGGGCCTATCAGGAGCATATTCAGTAAAAATGTCGCCTAGAGCTGCTTTCATTAATAACCAGT
>JAOEHT020039211.1:0-14215 GCA_025448195.2 Parazoanthus atlanticus | reverse complement strand
GTGTGTGTGTGTGTGTGTGTTTCCATATTCGAGCACATTACTAAATAATATTTATAGATACTCAGCTAGTTTAGCTCTGCTATTCTGAGTATCTTTGACCATACACAGTTTAATTTTTTTTCTTATTGTAACTTCTATTTATTTATACTTCCTGGTAATAAAATATTTGTTGTTGTTGTTGTTGTTGTTGTTGCTTCTTAAAATATCCCGGAATCTAATTTAGATTTGAGAGATCAGCACTAAGTACATTTTTTATACGGTACCCGGTGTCACTGTAACGTGTAAAACAATTTAATACTTATGTATTTTTGTATGTTTGTTATCTTAGCGTCCCCAGTGTGACTATCCTTCAGTTCTGGACATGTTGGTCGTCGATAACACGGTCATAGCAAACTGTTTGATTGATCAGGTTAGTCACACAAGTATGTTTGGCTTGGGTTCCCTGTGGTGGTCAGAGTGAGATGGCGGCATCTGTGAGGTGTTAGATTGTAGATGTATTTTGGAGTGTCAACTTCAATCGAGTGATTAACTTGACATCTGATTGTTGAATCTCAGTCATGTGATAAAGTCCATCATGTTTCCTTTTAAATTCCAATCGTGTGATTAACTTCATGGTTCTTTTTTATAACAGAAAATAGCAGCGTGCGTCAGAATCGTCATAATATATCAGATGCCAAGTTGTACACATGATGTGTTGCAATGATAATAGTACATGTACAAATGATCGTAGTACAGATAATCAAAGTATTGAATGGATGATCAGCATCTGATCTGATTGGTGAATCGTGTTGTATACCTTAAGATTACTCTTTTAACGACTACTAAATTTTATAGATTTTCCCGAGAATAATTTTTCGACTATTACGTGAAAACTGTAGCTAAAGTCACTGACTTTCCACAGGAAAAAGCTGGCACTGCAAGTCTTATGCTGATTTTCAAATATTTATAATTAGGCGCCTTTTCTGGTACTTCTGATACCTGTAGTCACATTACGGTGTTAAACTATAAATCTGAATTTAAATTTCTAAGAAAGGGGAAAAAATCATAAAACTTAAAAAATAACTCACGTTTCATGTTCAACAAAGACAAGAAACCTTGCTTGGAATTCTCTTTTGAGTAACTTGAATATTGTGCTTCCAGGCGAATGTTGAAATGGTGCTACTGATAGAAGATCCCAAGACGGCTCGTGAAGTCATCTTCAGCCGGCCTCCTCCGAATATGAGAAAGCCAAGAGTAAGTGTGTTCAATCCGTCTCGACGATGTTCATTATTTAACCCTTAGTGTTGTTTATAAATAAAATAACAATCTGCGTAGCATGCTTACATGAAATTGAATATACTCTAAATACCCAACATATTTATTTGAAAATGTGTGTTTGTCTTGTGAATTCCCTGTTATTTTGGATTGAACATCATTACTGTGACTGAAACTTGCTTAGCGTCGTGTGTTTGGTATCATCTATTTTTTCACTGAACCTCCAATTTTACTAAATGCATGCCTTTTCTATGCAAAGTTCTTTATTTTCCGCTGCCGTGTACAAAACGACACGCCCACCTTCCTCAGTTTTACGCGTTACCTAGAACGTCAGATTCAGATCGAGAGTCATGCCTCTATTCAATCTGCAAACAAAAAGGCTTTTGAAACAAAATGGTTGCCACTGAAAACCTACTTGGCCTCTTATAACTTACTATAATACCTATAATATGAATATTCCTGTCTCCATTTCATAACCGTTTTATTTATTTCTACATTATGCTGTTTATTGTACCACACCGCACAAGTTTTTGTTTTCTTTCCTTTTCAATCTTGTAATTAACTTTTTTCCTTTGTCCGAACCTGTAAATCTGCAGTGAAAATCAATAAAATTTTTATTAAAAAAATTCTATTTTTTCATGAGTTAAACCAATAGGCAGATTTCAGTACTGTATGTACAACGTCTCTGTTTACCTTTTGCGTAATAGTATAATACAGCATAAATCCAAATTCGTGATTTAAACAAAACATACTTGTCCATCAATCGAAAAATCATGGCACAGTTATTACACACAAAGAGGTATGTCCAGGGTTCGTACGCTTCCTGGAAAGTCCTGGAGTTTTTTTTTGTCCTGGAAAGTCCTTGAAAGTCCTGGAATTTTACACTAATTCCTGGAAAACTCCTGGAAAATGAAATAATTTAGCGCGCTGGGAAATCTCGTTTTCTTCTGCTTTGAAAAATGTGATCATTGGGGAGTTAGTCCTCTGTTAATGCAGGGTTCATTATGAGTTTTCTGCAAAGTGTTTTTTGGCTATGTACAAAATACTCCTGGAAATCTCCTGGAAAATGCCTGGAAAAACTCCTGAAAAGTCCTGGATTTTTAAAACTCTGGAAGTGTACGAACCCTGTATGTCTAATACCTTCAGAGTAATGTGTCTGAAAACCTAAGAAAATAGAGAGAATATATGGCTAGAGGTAATGTTGCAGTAAGAAAGGCTTGGGGAATTAGATTTGTGTGTGAGCGAAGTAACAGCTTCATTGATCCATCGTTTTGGGAAGTTTTCAGATTTTGTAGAAGTTTATGAATTTTCTGAAAATTTAATTGTGATGTGTCATGATTACTTTTTATTATAAAAAGAAGGAAAAAACAATGCAGGACATTCCTAAACCCTTCGTGCTATTTCCTATTTCGGGTAGCCAGTACGCCCTATTCTTGTTTTCACAATAATCTGTAAATGGTTTCAAACTGTAAAATCAATAGGGAATAAAATTGTTCTTGTGCAAGTGAATTTAGGTAGTAATTAATTTATTGTAATTACAATGTTGTTTAATGTCTTTACAGCAATTTTTGCAGTATGGAAAAGTTATAAACTTTTGTATCTGACAAGAAAGACGTTGAGAAGATAATTTATGGCAACTCAACTATTTAATGAAAACTGAAAATTATTTAATAGTATCCTGCCTAAAGCAACACTGAAAAGAATGCTGTATTTACGATTTGTTTTGACACAGCACTACTGTATGTAAACTCAGACAAAGTCAAATTGATAATAATAATAATAATAATAGTTTCTTGTGTCTTGTTTTAGGCCTTCACCCCAACTGGTGAGCACCTTATTGGCGGTGCGACTGCTAAGTCATATGCATCGTATAACAAGGCTGCAGTTTATCTGCAGAAGGACATTGAAGGGGAGATAAGGTGAGTCAACAAGTTTGTTTTGGATGATTAACTCTTCAATCACAAAATCTGTCATTTGATGTATTTGTGAATGTACAAATGAAGTAATGTCTAAGCAGTTTGTAGCTCATGAAGAAGTAAGAATGTTAGGGTTTGAACATCAAAGTGCAACTAACCCCTATTTCAATTTTTAATTCATGAAATCTGTGGTACATTTGATGGACTTCTGCGAAAAAATTCTTGAAGTTATTTTAATTGTCTATTTTTTTTGACCTGTCCAAAACCCCGATTTTTAGCGAAATTTCAGCCATCTTGGTTCACGACCGAGCACTCGGAGAAGCGGGTTCGAAAGCGACGTGACGTCATTCCCAGAATTGTGCAATATTCGCTGTCACTTGCTTCTGATTCTCTGGATGACATAATTTGATATTTTACTTTGATTAAGCAGAAAGACACGACTTTAATTTTTAACTTCTTTTTATATATATTTACTGTTACATTGATGTCTTTATGGTGCAGGGCACCCGTTGATAACAATTGTTTTTTGTACAACTGACGGGCTTACCCTCAACAAAAATTTGAAAAAATAGATAAATAGATAAATAAGTCAGACAATCCATATGGAGCTTAAAGTAAGAAATTGGATTCATACACATACTCACTCACTGACGTTATCAGTCCTACTGTTTATGTTTTCCTTTATCACTTTACAAGGAAGTAGACCCAACCGTGGGTTGAAGTTTCAACCCTGGGTTAGCGCTAACCCAGGTCCGGAGGAATTGTATACAATCATGTAGTTGTGAGTTTAACAACTTTCGAGAATGGTAGTTGCTTATTTTTTCGAGAGAGAAATGATTGAAAATAATTGAAAGTATTTAGAAAATCAATAGTAGCACAATTTACTGTCTATTGATCCCTTGACCTACAGATAGAGTCCAGACAGGGTCATAGGAAATACTGTATCACTCCTTAATTATCTATTTCTCTCAAGAGTGCGATCCCATATAGTGTTCAGTTGTAACAGTGTTGTGTTTTGACAGGCGGTTACAACACGACGTTGACGAGAGGAAGGCACATCAGCGTCAACTTGACCAGGAGTTCAGGGAATATGAGTCCTCGCTGCAACAGGACATGGTAAGTTGACCCCTGTATATTGTCCAGGGTCGGGTTGTTCAGAGAGTGAAAAGCTTAATCTCTATCATGCGGATAAAATTTTGCGTTATGAATTTTAATTAGATAACACAGCAGAATAGGCATTTGTCCACTGGATTAAGTCAACAACCGGGACCTGCAAAATAAAATTTTTTTTCTAAATTTTGAATTGGTTGTCGAAAACCCACACATGACCATTAATTTTGTTTTTCTTGAAAAGTGGAAGTCATTGGTGTTATTCGTTCTACCTTTTGTACGAGTTGACGAAAACCCATAAAATGACCATTCATTTTCTTGAAGGAATTATCAGTTTTCGACGTTTTTGACTGAGCTTTGGGCTCTCGCTGGAGCCTTGTTCACAGTGATGTAGTTGCTGTGTGATCCGGTCACGTGATCTGTGACCTGATCAACCTGTCCCAGATCCGTGCCAGATCTGGGCTTTGCAGGCCTCGAAACTTCCTAGGAATACCCAGGGTATCTACCCTTACCCTGTAAATAATTCACTGGGACTATAACACTTAAATAATAAAATTTGTTTGTTTTGTTTCAGAGAGAAGTTGGTAGAGCTAAGAGCAAAGCTTTGAAGGAGCAAAACGAAATAAACAAAATTATAGGGGTATGTATTTCTCTTTCGTATATTTATTACTGTAGGAATATATAATAATAAATTTAGGTGCAAACACCGAGAAAAAAGCTAGAAAATAATGCACACCTCAAGTATGGCGATTGGCTTAATAGTGCCGGAGTGCGGCTTAAAAGTTAACTACGGGGATTTGTTTGTGTTTGTAGGAAATTAATGAGATCGAGAATTTTGAGGAGGAACAACTGCCAGATGTTACAACGTTGGTATGTACAAGTTGGATCTTCCTAGCAAAATGTGTTATAAATTTAACATTTTAAGTGTTTTATTCTTGTCTTAACAATGCTCTAAAAGCACCAACCCTCCGTCTGAGTTCCAGTCAAAAAATCTGTTGTAAACCCAATCATCCTGAGGCATTGCAATTTAGTAAGTATTAAAACTTTTGGTGAAGAAACCCCAGAGCCATTCAGATCCTTCGACAGGGTTCGCACACACCTGAAAAGTTCGTGAAAACGTGCAAAGTCGTTTTTTCAAAATACACAGCTTTTATGGAAAAGTCATTGCATTTTAAGTAAAAGATAATGACCTTGAATTCTGTTAGAAAAATCTTGAATTTAGGCAAAACTCTGAGGCTAAAAGGCAATGTTTTTTCATAATATATTGCCGGTATATTTGGTAGTAAATTGCTTAATTCAAAGGTTGGCACTAGTTTTCTCTTTGTAAAATGAGGCCTTGAAAAATTTGATTTGTCCCTGAAAAGTCTGTACAGGGTTCCCATGTTTCTTGAAAATCCTGGAAAGCCGGTCCTTGAATTTGGAAAAGAAAATTCCAGGCCTGGGAAGTCCCTGAAAATAATTCGAGATCCTTGAAAATTCTTGAATTGATTGCCGGCTGCACTGCCAGAAAGTTAACTGTTAACGATTTTGAGGAATTTTGAAAACTAGAAAATAATTGCAAAAATCTTTTTAAGAAAGTTTAGTTGCTTCAAAAGCTCCTTGAATCTGCTGGAAAAGGCCGTGGAAAGTCCTTGAAAAGTCGTTAAATTTTATGTTGAGTTAAGGAGGGGAACCTGTCTGTATGAATGTATGGTAAGTAAGCATTTTCCTTCTTGCTTAGTTAAACATAACTGTTCTTTTATAGGAGGAAGAAGTTCGAAGCTATACACAACGGATTCAAGAAATAGAGCAAGAGGTATCTTAGTTCGTAAAGTATTTTCTTTTTCTTTGTTGATTGTTTTTTCAAGTGTGGGTAATTTATGAGGTCCTGAGCTATAATCGCTTTCACTTACATTACTTGCAAAAATTGCGGACATTTTTTTTCGGACGTTCAAATTTCAGACACTTTTTCTCTCATTTCGGAAAAACTTTCGGACAAGAATTTCGGATATTTGCTGAAACCTACCTAAGTAAATTTACTCCTACAAAACATAAATTGAACTGAAGCAAAATCTGTGAAAATGGCAGTCGTTTTATACTGCCTCTTCAAGGTTTTACAGATGCACTGACGAGAAAACAACACAAATTCATAAAACTGGGCTTGGATCGAAGAAATAACTACCACAAAATGGAATTTATCCATGTTTTTGTCTTTCGTAGATTAAGAAGAAACAAAAATACTCCTTTCCAGAGATAAAAAAATGACATCTGAGCAAAGCGGCTTATCCAAATTCTAACTACACAATGTACATTGGCCTTGGATATGTGATGGCGTTGCTTTTTTCTTTTTTCCTTTTCTTTTTTCTAATTTTCTCTCGCCGACAGGACGATCCTGAGTTTTTGGGAGTGATCCCACGTATTTGTGATCACTTTTAATCGAATCATTTCCAAAACTATGTTCTAGATTATCCCCAGTTCTAGTTCTATGTTGCCATGCATCTGCTGTTTTCTGCGAACGTGGTCTCAACCTGAAGTTATTTATAGCAAGTACAGTATAACTTGTGAAGTCATCTATTAAACGAATCCCAAGTGTGACGTGCGAATGTGTGTAGATGTAATATCGAAAAATAAAACCTTTATCGCATTGTTATAACGTTATAACGTGTGGTTAATGATGATAGAAAATATTGTTTGCCTAAGAAGAAGAAAAGAACATTATTATACCATCTTTAATTGTTACATTTACAAAGGATTAAACAAAGAAACAGACCTACAATCTCAGACAAAAACTTTGAACAGGGGCTTCCTTTTTTCCCAATCCCCCAACCCAGTTGTGTTTTTCAGGTTCAAAAAAATACTGAGCTAATCGAGCTGAGTGACTTTAAGTTATCCAGTAAATGCTTAACAAACAGGCTTGTGTCCAGTGCTAACAATTGATCATTTTTCCTTTCTTGCTTTATCTCACACATAAAGCCAGACTTGCCACCAATGTTTCTCAACTAACAATTGCTTTACTTTTTTTAGAGTCAAGTTATTCAGGTGGAGTTCGAGCAAGCCAAAGATGCAGTGACCGAACAGGAACAGCGAAGCGATCATCACAAGGAGAAAATACAGTCATTGTTAGAAAAAGCTGATCCGTTTAGGGTAATCTGCTTTGTATATTTTTAGTGAAGACACAACTTTAAAATGCTATTTTTTCACATTGTGTAGCTCCCCAAAATATCAAGGCCGGTACACCGGTAAATTGTACCGACTTTCCCAGTTGGCTGTACCGCCTTTCCCCAGCAATGACGTCAGGCAATTTTTTAAAAGTCACCAAAGACAACATTTAACTTCATCACAACTCTAACCTGCGATTAATTAACTAAAAGTGGTACTTTAAATTATTGTAAACAGCATGCAAAGTTGTACCTTGATGCTCTTACAGAAAGTTGATATCAAATTTTTCACAGAAAAACTGGTATTTTAGGGCCGCAATTCTTAAGAAATTAGTCCCCAAAATGCACAAAATTGCATTTCTAGGACTCTAGATTTTAAAAATGTTCTGGGGAAGCATGCCCCCAGACCCCTATAGATATGACACATTTTCCTTGCTAAAAAAGGTAGGATGCCAGTTGTAGATCACATTGCTTCGTACACATGAAGCTTGCCACAATTAACCAGGTACACGAACAAAAATAGTGTTTCTTAAAAAAATGTTTAACAGAAAATGTGCTCGTGTGGACGATGCTTTAGTCTTCCCCGATGATGAGATCATCCTTGCGCACAGAGTACTCACTGTAAACCGTCACTGGTTGTTCTGTGAGTGTGCAGACAATTATGGGACCCATCTGACCAGCCGTTATGTGGTTGGATGGGCTGAGGGGATTTGAACTTGTATCTGGTTCTACCGAGAAACCAATGTTCAGATAATTGAGGGACCCATCTGACCAGCCGTTGTGTGGTTGGGTGGGCTGAGGGGATTTGAGTTTGTATCTGGTTCTACTGCGAAATCAATGTTCAGATAATTAAGGGACCCATCTGACCAGCCGTTGTGTGGTTGAGTGGGCTGAGGGGATTTGAACTTGTAACTGGTTCTACTGCGAAATCGATGTTCAGATAATTAAGGGACCCATCTGACCAGCCTATGTTTGGTTGGATGGGCTGAGGGGATTTGAACTTGTAACTGGTTCTACTGCGAAATCAATGTTCAGATAATTAAGGGACCCATCTGACCAGCCGTTGTGTGGTTGGATGGGCTGAGGGGATAATGATAATGATAGGAGTGACACTATATTTAGAGAGAATATTAACAGAGAAAGTTAACAACCGGCTTATTCCCAATCTGGTCCTCTGAGAACAAAAAATATAAACTCTAAAAACTATTGCCTTTTGGAACTATCGGAAATATGGTCAATTTACATTGAAAAATTACACAAAATATGTAAATTCTAAAATTTATTTAACAGTTAGAAAAGCACAAAACTAATTATTTGAACTATTTAAAAAAACTTTAAATATAACAGCATCATGATACTGTTACGATAAAATTCATTCATTTTGTGAAATTCATGATACGAATTTCACAAAGATTTGAACTTGTATTAAAAGTCTTGTCAAACTAGGCTAGCAACAGACCTCTTGTTATTCCATTCGGAATATGTAAAAATTCCCTTGAGATCTGTTTTTTTTGTTATTCTAATAATACAGACGATAGACATACATACAGTCAGATAGACGTAGATAAATCATGGAATGCTCAAGAGTTCTCAAGAGCATTGTCACACGATCTGAAATGGGACGACCTTCTTTCGCCACACCGTCCGAGGACACGGGTGTTAAATCGTTGGTCTAGTCTCTCGACGTTCTTTCGGGGGACTAAAAAGAACCGGCGCACTCTTCGATAAGAGTAGGGTAATCCCGGTGTTGTGGCCTGTTGACTGAGAGCGCAACTTAACGTCTCAGGCAGAAATCTTTGTGAGCCGCTGACAGCGGCCTGGCTAAGACCCTTAACCATTGGACCATATACTTGATGTGAACAGGTTGCTGAAAAGCCCCGTGGGGAGCACCTGAAATATATTGATTGATTGATTGATTGATTGGCTTTCCCTAATGCGTTAAATGGTAGAATGCTGCAGAAGTGGCCTATATAATGTGGTTGTTCATCGAAAGGGTTTCATCGAACCACGCCTCGAGGTTCTTGACAGGAGACATAGACATAAACATGTACAAAAATTAAAAATATAAACAAATATAAAGATAGATATAACACACACTCTTACACACACACACACACACACACAAGCAAACACGCTCATGCACACATGCATCAAACAAGGATGTCATGCTCATACAAACACGGCACATACTTGTTACACACAGCCAGTTAACGTTACGCTCATGCACATGCACCCAGACCACACACAGTAACGCCCATATACACACTCGTCACATGCTGGTATGGAGTCACCTTCATGCAAACACACTCTTGTCACACACAGGCAGTCACGCTCATGAACACACATGCAGACCAAACACAGGCAGTCATGTTCATGCACACATGAAACACACATTGTCAAACACAGACAGTCACGCATACATGATAGGATATAAAGCAAAGGTCCCTGTAGTATAGCAACTACTGGTTCTACTGATTTAATGGGTGGTAGAGGCACAGTGCCAGCAACGTGATAAAAACTAGTTATTGCTACAACAAAACAGCGAAGTTTTATACCTGTTTCAACAGTGGGCAAAGACGTTGGAGGAGGAGGCGGAGAAGAGCCTGGAACAGAAGAAAAGAAAATGCCTTATAAGTTATTGTTTTGTTTCTCGTCATAAAAACCCAATATTTTGCTCCTAGTTTTTGTTTGAGATAATTCTACCACACAATTTAAGTGCATACAATATTATCGAGAATGTTCCTCCACAACATGTCTTGAATCCATCTCGAAATTATTGGAAATCTATGAGCCAAAGTCCGATCTCAAGTTAAGCGAGGCAAAGCACATGCCTAATTAAACCAAATCCTAATTAGCCCCAATCCCAAGGCTAAGCCTAAAACTCGATTTAATGTCTGCAATACCTTTAATTCCTGTAATATTCTACAATTTGTTAGTATTTAATGCAATTTTTTTTATTGAACTTCAATAGTGCATATCTATTTTGTAAAAATAATGTTCTAAGTCCCATTCTAATTGTCATTTTCCTTTTTATACCTTGTAAATTTTAACAGGTTGTACCTTTTTTGTTAAAGTAAACGTTAGAAATTTGAGCCTTCGGCTCGTAAGACAGGGTAACCACTTCCACGTCATCGACACAAAATATACTATCGTATTGTAATTGTGTATTAAGGGGGAGCTACAACTCGTATCGACGTTTCTGCGTAATTACGTCATAATCTGCCGATATCTAGGTTTCAAAAAAAGAATAAAAAATTTGAATCTTAGCGACACAGTACCGTAGTTGATAAAGATTCACAATTATTTTGAGAATTTTTGAGACAATTTGAGAGGAAAAGAGGTGGGGGCGAGTTGTTAATTTTGAAGGAACTTTTAGTTTTTTGGGATTTCAGGTAAGTTTAAAATTAGTTTTTGGAGTTAATATTTAACGAACGAACGTCAGATTGTATGCTATCCCGAGACGGCCCTTGCTCGCTTGGGAACAGTGTTTGTTGCGTGGGAACAGTGTTTGTTGCGTTCTAATAATATTTTTTTCCCTTTTAAATCTCCTCTCCAATCCCCCTAATCACATCCAAAATACGAACTGTAGCTCCCCCTGAAGTTAAATCCCGAGTCCAGGAAAATATAGCTTTATACCTACTTCAACAGCAGCCTCAGATGTTAGGGGAAGCGGAAGAAAAGTGCCTGGAACTGAATTGTACGAGTCTAAGCCCAAGCCCAACCAGCCGACTCTGGCAGAAGCCAAAGGAGAAGTCAAGCATAAGGATAGGTCAAGAACTTGAATTTGTTCCAGCAAAGGAGTTGTATTTTCTTTAAGATCGTGCACCCATGTTCTCTATCGTGTAAAAAATACAATTTAAACAAAACACTTAGAACCAAAACGTACGAGTTGTATTTTCTGAAGAATCACGTATCCAGCTCACCTTCACATTCTCCCTTGTGGTCCATTTCGAGTCGCATTCTAATTTTGCAGGCCCTGACCTTGAGTACACATTCGTTTGGGTAAGTTTTCCCGTCGGACCCACAAACAGGGGCAAAGATCATTGGACACGGACGCAAGCATGGTGGAGCTGAGATAGAAACAATAACCAAATTAAAACACTGGAACAGTTTGTGGAGAAAATTGTGCTGTCTGTCTGTCTATCTATCTATCTATTATAAAGCCGTATTTTGACTACTATTGTATTGTATGGTATTGCAATGGGAATACTTTAGCAGAAGGCTTCAGAGACTCCAAAATCGTGCTGCACGCGTCATTACGGGTTCCTCGTATTTGACGAGAAAAGAAATTCAAGGGATCACTGTGTGCGCTTGCATCGAAGAATTTTAATAAGCACTTTTTCCTCGAGCGTAAAACAGCAAGAGGATGAAAAACTAGATAAATTTTGTAGTGCTCTAAAATCCCTGGGAAAGAATGCTGACCTCCGAAACCGAAAAAGTCGTGGATAACATCTAAATTGGTTCTGGGACGCAATGACCTGAAATTGAAAGAGAGACTGATGGAGAAAGATCGTACATTGGAGAAAACTCTCCATAAGGGGTACTGTCCCCAGAAAGCAGGTAAAAAAAGTATAGCTAAATGCTATCCATCAAAACGCTGAAAGTCTGATGTGCAGTTGGCACCGAGGAATTGCACAAATTATGTTTAGGTTGGACACAGGTGATCAGTGCAATGTGTTGCCGAAAAGCCTCTATGACTAGAATTCATCTAATCCCCTCATGCCTTCAAAGGCTAGACTTGAAACTTGTGCGAAGCTACAAATCTATCTAGTGGAAAAATGTGACCTAATTTGCAGAGTGCAAGGAAAACAGTACAAATTGCCTTTTTCAAGTTGTGAATGGGAACTATGCCGATTAGAGCATCGTGTGAGCAGATGAATTTGATGCAACCAGTCGACCACATGAAGAGTACCCCATCCAAAGCGCGACAAATTGAAGCAACAGCTTGACCGCATGGAGTAACATGTTATTATTGAGAAAACTCCCATAACTGAACCTGCTGACTGTGTCAACAGGCTTGTGTGTGTAGAGGCTCGGAAGACTAGGTAACCACCCCCACGTCATCGACAAAAAATGATTTATTGCAGTGTGTTATTGCATTAAGCTAAATCCAGAGTCAAGCAGAAATCCGTTCAAAATATTCATTTTATAGGTTTTATACCTGTTTCAGTAACAATCTCAGATGTTGGAGGAAGCGGCGGAGTAGTGCCTGGAACTGAATAAAGACAATTCATTAACTACAAGAATACATTTGATAAAAATGCTTGTGTAGAATATTTTTTTCTTCTCAAACACTGTGTTTGCTTGTTTGTTTGTTTGTTGTCGGAGAAGTCCCTCCATAGCATTTGTTGGACCCCTTCAGTCAAAACTATTAGAAATAAAAAATCGGAGCCCAAGCCCGAGTCCGAGCAAAGCGTAAATTAGATAAATAGAGTCTACCTGGAACGCATTTGTAGGTGGGGCAGTAGCAGTTCCTTCCTCGATCAAGATTACGATGCTCAACCGTCTTGTGTCCAGAAGGACAATGGATCATAGCCAGTGGACACCTTTTGCACATGGAAACTGAAAGAACACAAATACTCAGTACAACAAATTAAAAAGAGAATCGAGTCAAAATATAATTGCAATTCCTGACCTAAAACTGCTTGGAGTTATCTGGGTTGCGATGCATCCACTCAGCTCAACATAAGTTAAATTATATCAAGATGTCTCGAAGAGTTTTCCTGGAATAAATGGTACGTAAGGAAAAAGCAATTCTTTTCTCGAGCAATTGTGGACAGATAGATTGCTTAATTTAGAGTTGCTTGATACCACCCTCAAAACCTTTTTGAAGAGTCTATTTGGAGCACATCGGTAGGTGTGGCAGAAGCAGTACTTTGTTCCAGCAATTGTGGACCGATAGATTTTAGAGCTTGTTGGTTTTAATATCCTCTATCCAATAAACTCAGCATTCGTTAAAGTAATGAAGCTAGAGTTCTACCTGGAACGCATTTGTAGGTGGGGCAGTAGCAGTTCCTTCCTCGAACAAGATTACGCTGCTCAACCGTCTTTTGTCCAGAAGGACAATGGATCATAGCCAGTGGACACCTGTTGCACATGGAAACTGAAAACACAAATACTCAATGCGACAAGAAGAGAACCAAAGTAAAAGAAAAATTCCTGACTTTAGACTGCTGATTTCAGGTTTTGGAGTTATCTGGTTGTGTACAAGTCTCACTCAACTGAAGATTTGAGCCAAGAGTCTTTGTGCAATTAGATCCGCTGCTCTTTCAGCTGGCTTACTTAGAAATCAGGTAAATTGCACTAAAGTAACCATTTATTGATCTATAGTACACTGGCAAAACCGTTTTATGACAAAACGTATGAAACTGATATTCTTAATCTTGGATTGCATTGTTATCATAGGAAAAATAAAATTTAACTACAGGCAATGGGTAGATAGGTTTTGCAGTTACAAATCTATTACGATTACGATGGTGTGGTAATAACACAAAACACCAACTCAAAACCAAAAGCTACCAATAAAAATTCTCTTATTGAATTCATTTCCTTTAGTATTTAAAAAATTAGTTGTTTGAAAATAGATAGTTATATTTTTGTGACAACGTCTGCTTGCAATATACCTGGTTTTGTGGTAGGGCGGGGAATAAGCGTGAATGGGGCTGAGAAGGAACCGGCGTGTCTGGTTAACAATGTGCTGAAAGTCTTTCAATCTATGTGTACTCGACATAGTATTATAGGTAATAAAAATATTCTACATTAAACGTTTGAGATGGCTGGGGGGGGGGGGGGGGGGGG
>JAOEHT020039103.1:0-14216 GCA_025448195.2 Parazoanthus atlanticus | reverse complement strand
CCCCCCCCCCGCGCAAGTCCTCTACCCTCCCCCCTCGTCCATTTAGGTTTTGATTCAGGAATTGTCCATTCAAGGGTATTAAAATAGCACCCAACACCGCATGATACTCACTCAAAGACTGAACTTAAAAGTTGTTAAAGTAAGAATATTTTTGTATCTTTGCAAAATCTAAAGTTCGCAAGTGAATGCTTATTTTTAATGGTTTATTAAACATTTCAATTGTTTTAGAAATTAGGAGGGTGAGAGAGCAGTCAGAGTAGTCAGAGAGGTCTGAATATCGTACTCAGATGTTGCATTTACGTAAGAACATAACATTAGAATCAAATAGGTTTCAGTCTGAAATAAAACAATATTTACTCTTGCGAATAAGTGTAGACTGAACTATTGCTTGAGGCTGTCAGAAAATGTTTGGACTTTTACATGTACAAAATGGGTGGAACCCGACTACTTCTATTTCAGTCCCAACCCGCGTCGTCATATATATAAAGACCACTTCCTGAAGAAGACAATACACCTTCCATTCTTAGCTGTTTCGCCACCTAACTCTGGCTTTTGTTGTGAGCTTGCGATCGACCCAATGTGCTTTTGTACCCATAACCCTTCACGGCCCTAACTTGTGTCCAGACCCAACCGATCGGATCCCGACAAACTTCAGCATAGACAGAAAGATAAACGGACAGATCAATGATAACTGCACTATGTTTTCGAATAATTTCACCACAATGCAACTGGTTCCTCATGAGATAAAAGGAGGTTCAAAATGCTGGATCATAGGAGCCCAGTTCTTCTGCTGATTATTATCGTAAAGTATTTTGAGATTTTGTGGTAATAATTTAGTGGCAAACAGAAGGAGTAACAAAATGTTCCTTTTTTGAGTTTGTTTAAAATTTTATTTTGTGTTTAATGTCTTTAATTAAAAACAAACCTCTGATTATTGATTTTCTATACTTTTGCTTGGTTCCACACTGATGGTTGTCAGCTCATACGGATTTACCAATCATGCTTTACTAGTGTAGAAAAACATAGTTTTCAAATAATACATTACCTCTTAAAGCTGGAAGGAAACGAAATCTGAATGCCGGGATATCACACAACATCGTTTATGGGGCAATTTTTAGATCGCAATATTACTATTAAAATGTTGGATCATAGAAGTCCAGTTCTACAGCTGATTATTATCGTAAAGTATTTTAAGGTTTCATGGTAATAATTTAGTGACAAAGAGATGGAGTAACAAAGTGTGCCTTTTTGAGTTTCTTGAAAATTTGATTTTTGGGTTGAATACTTATAAATAAATACAAACCTCTGATTATTGATTTGTTATTTCTTCGGTTGATTTCACAACTGATGGTTGTCAGCTCATATACACCAATCATGCCTTATATGGAAAACAATAGTTTCCAAACAAGACATTGCTTCCCAAATCTCGAAGGAACAAAATCAGATTGCAGAACTATCACAACAGCATTGTTTTTGAGGCAGTTTTAAGTGCAATATTTCGAGTAGCAATGCTACTCGAAATCAAGCCAGAGCTGGAGTGAAGTGAATTATAACGGTCTCTAATTTGAATTATAATTATACAAAATAGTTATTACATTCGACTAAGGCATAACAACTTCGTATCCGGTGAATATGGTAGCTAATGTAGAAGCTGTATACAAATAGCTCATAAAGTACTCTTTACATTTCGATAATTCATCGTTTGTTGCGTCTGTTCAGTTCCAGTGGTGAAAGAGTTTTCCTTTGTGTATGAGGTAAGCTTCACGTACTTCCTACGGAAAGTGTCTTTTGTGGGAAGTATTTCCAAAGGGATAAATAGCATGTTTGAATTAGAGTGGTCTGTCGAAGCGAAGTAATATGGGACTGCAGCTGCTTCATTTACGTGACTGGGTTTGTTGGTCGATTGTCTGTGTGCAGAAAATCTTTTGCGAAGTGTGCGTTAATGGTTTCTCCGATGTACTGGTTCTTATTTTTTTACATTCGATATAGGTAAACATTTATATAATTTAAAGTAAAGTGTTGTTTAATTTCGCGTACTTCGCCTATGTATGGACATTTTAAGCAACCGTGTCTGGAGTAACAGCGGAAGTTACCAGGCAATTGGAATTTCTCGTTTAGCGCAGACTGTTAGGTCATGAACATTGGGAGAGCGTCGATAAGAAACAACAGGAGTTTCTTTAAAGATTTCTTTGCATCTGTTTGAAAACTGGAGGAGGGATTGTTTATTGTGGAGTATTTTTCTGAGTGTTGTGAGCACTGTGTTGGGTTGTATGTGATAACGAAGGGAACCCTGTCAGATTTATTGTCTCGTTTTTTGTTTTTCTGTCTTCGAAGTAAACATTCAAATCCTCCTGTTTTACACTAATTCAGTTTGGTTTACACTAAAAATCCGTTTAGTTTACGCAAAATTAAAAGAAAAAAGTTTGTTTTGACTCAAGCCTGGTTCACACTTGTGAAATAAGCGTAGCACAAGCATAAGAAATCTAAACAACAAAGCACAAGATAAAGGAATTCCAAGTGTGCGACGAGACCGAACAAGCTCGCATCAGTGTTCCTTTGTCTTGTCCTTTGTTATTTAAATTTCTTATGCTTGTGCTGTGCTTATTTCACAAGTGTGAACCAGGCTTTAATATTTAATAAAAACAATTACTCCACTTGCACGTGTTGAATATGAGACCATTATTGCCAATTGGGCGCTGCGCGCCTCTTTGACTATTTATCACCTTATATCCAACGCGTGTTCGTGGAATAGGCGAAACCAAGCTTATCTTCTAACCAAATTGCGACACCTAGGTTCTTTTTAAAAAGGTTTCGGAACGTCCTAACAAAATACTTTCCAAGTCACTTAATAAAACTGTAATAACTGAGTCATATTATATGATAACTCGGTCATACTCATCTGTAACACCTAGCACATTGTAAGCGTTTTTTATTATTCCAAAATTAATTGGCTTTGAGTCGCCTCCTTATTACATCTATTATAGTGGTATAATTAGTCCAGCTTCACTGGGTAAGCTTACACACGCAAACACAGAGCACCAAACACTCACATTTTTTTCTAACACTGTAGGTCACTGATTAAACGTTTTTATTTTGTTCTATAAAAATCGTGAGATTTTGAAGCCTTCAGTTCGTGAGAAAAGGTTAACAATCTGATGAGACTCTCGACAAAATCATGAAATTTGGCAGATCTCGGATTGCTTTTGAATAGGCAGAAAAAATGCAACCATGCATCAATACTATATTTTCGTAGCAGTAATTATGACTGAGTGTTCACAGGCGGCGACAAGAATGAAAAGGAAGAAGTTGAGTTCATTCAGTGTCAAGTGTTTCATAACGCGCAAGATGAAAGTATATTTCATCAGCATCAGTCAAACTCATTCCTTTTGTCTGATTTTCATTCAGCTGTCAAAAACAACCCTTGCACAAACATCAAGAACTCTCCCAAATCGTTAACGTTTAATGTTTAATCCATAATTCAAAATCCGAATAGAGTTGCTGATTCAACTGCATATTATGTTTGTATGAATTGAATGAAACCCCAACTTTTATCCTGTCAGAATGAAATCGGTAGGGTCATGATAGCTGGGAATTTGGATCCATATCCCGTACGTGCTGTGCGCCAAGCCGCGTGATAATTCAGTGTAATCTGATTACTTGTCACCCTCAAAAGCTTTGATCCTTTGATGTACTCCGATCTCCTATATAGGAATTATAAGTCATTCGGCACAGCTCTACGAAGATAATTGCTATCAATTAGCTTTGAAAATAATACTTTTTTTTGTTATTGTACAAGTACGTGCTGAAATGTTTACCGATATAACTACTTTTTCACCCCCTCCCCGTTCGTCTTTCAACTCAGTCGAAGAACGGATCATCTTTTGAAAAAGTTTCGCCTCCCTCTTTTCTGGCAGAAGTTCAAATATCACTGACCTTCCATTTCATTTCGCTTTTCCACCCGTGTTAGCAACTCGCCAAAATGGAAGCGGAGAAAACACGAAATCTACATCGGGAAGATAACTCGCGGTTCAGCTCGTGGAAAACGATGACCACTAACTCTGGTACGGTGATGTGTGTTCTGTCATTACTGCTCAGTATTGGTGTGTTGTTCAGAGTGGAGACAATCGACAACAGACTCGTGACAGTGGAATCTGTATTAACAAGGCACTCAAAGATTCTTGTTTCACGACCCTACAAAGAGAACGTTCTTGTTGAAATTCAAAGCTCTCAACAAGAACAACTTCCCGAGCTTAAAGGTAAGAAGATATATTTATTTAATATCCTACCAAGATGATTAAAGTTACATGTAGCTGGAACAACATCGAGCAAATTGGTACTGCAAAACTTCTTCAATCCTCAACAATGTAATTGTAGCTCGCTCGTATGTAAACGTGTTACCTTTGTATTATGAAGTATTATATGAAAAGGTAGCTGCAGCTATTGTCTATTACTAAATGGAGCGATATTACCCTATTATTACTGAATCGTTGAGTAAAACGGACTTTTGTCCAAGCCTAAAGCTCTAATAACAGCTGATATATTAATAAAGGTAATTCCTCGAGTTGGTAAAGCAACAGTAAAAACCGATCCTCCAAAAGCATTTTCAAGCCTCACTAATATTTATAACTTGCAGTCTGTCTGTAAACTAACAACAACAACAACAACAAATATTTTAATAAATTACAAAGCAATATTACATTGTAGACTACCTGCTTTTAGCGAAGCTAATCGAGGCAGGTAGTATAGGGACGTGTTTACATTTACATATGATTGAATATTAATAAATACACGAACTGAGAAAATAACGGGAAAAAAAGAGAAAGCTTAAAATATTTTTGTAATTAATACTAACGAGATCTCAAGCCCATGGTAAATCAAATGAGGTCATACCGAGATTTTTTTCATTTCTTTAATGAACGTTTCTGTGTCTATATAACTGCTCTGCTTTTGTAAAATTTGAAATAAAAGTTCGTTCATTTTCTTCTTAAATCTACGTTTAGAAAATTGTTTCAGATTTTCAGGGATACTGTTCCAGATTTTAGCGCCTATACAGGACACTGCATTCTTTTGATGTCAGACAAATGAAGAACGCTATCTTACAATGGCCTACAATCAAGGTCTTCCTTGTCGTAAAATATCGATTTGATGCTAAGGAAAGGGAGTGCGGATCTTTTTGATTCAGTAGCAAATGGCCTACAATTAAGGTGTTGATTGTTACAAGAGTATCGATTTGGTGCCAAAAAGTGTGAGTGACCTTTTTATTGCAAAACATAACTGTATATTTCCAGTCAGGAACTCGTTATTTACTTACAACTTTGTACAAAAAGAACATTTTATAAGAGTAAGTTGAATTTGAAAGAAACTAGTTCACTTTACGTTCAATTCTCTATTTCAGTTGTTTACTGAAACTCCTATCCACCACTGGGTCGTTGATGAAGCGCTGGCAGAACACGCATGCGCGGCATTTTGGACGTAATACTTTCCAAAGTTGTCTTCGTCTGCAACCACTCCATTTGGGGCATCGAACTGGCAACCAATTCGTCTGCTATGATAGCTGTCGACAAAACCGTGCTGTGAACTTGTTTGTTTGAACCATCCCGTGCATTGTTGACATCCCTGTCCTCGGACACTCACTCTTTCGTACATGATGCAGGCTCCACCACTTTGAGTCCACGTAGTAATGTCAGCGGACGTCAGCTTTGCTCGGACATAGTCCCTATATTTGAGACCGTCGGTGTTGAAGTTGCATGTGGCACGCCAGTGAGTGGAGAGACCCTTGATGTAGTTCATTGTCTGAAGCGACAGACGGAAGAGATTCCAGTTGAAACTGTTCTCACTCTGGGGGTTGTTCGAACTTAGAGGTGAACTCCCAAACAAATTGTTGTTTGCCAAAGAGAATGTCTCCACCAAAGTCCACACCATTCCTGGCTCGGACGTGAAGTCGCAGTAAACTTTGATTAGGTTTCCTGTTGAATTACGGATTTTGTACAAACCAGAAGTGGCCATCTTATTGTACTTTAAGATGGTTGGGCAAGAGTTAACATAATTACAAAGTTTTCCCTTTACGCCATCGGGACAAACACATTTGAACTTATGTTTGACGTCGTCACACAGTTCGACACAAGTCCCTTGGTTGAGACACGGGCTGGAGCGACAACAGCCGTTACGGCAACCACACGCCGCGGCGTTCTCCTAGAAATTATGTTTGGAAAAATTCTTATTACAGGACAAACCCGCTTATAGGAACCGCCAAAATTAAAAACCTACGGTTAAAACTCTAATTTTAAGCACAATATATATATATATAAAAACATCCAAAATAGGATTTTATTCAAACTATTAGTTTGTTATATAAATTATAACTAAACCTAATAGAAGCAGTGGTACAAGTGTTGTCCTGTTCTAGATCTCTTTCAAAAATGATCATTAAGTTCCCTTTTATAAGAACCTTACACAATTTTCCTTAGACAAGCAATATAAAAAACTTGCTCAAGCTACCTCAGATTCTTTTACGTGGTTTTTTCTTGTACTTTTCCTAGTTCTTGCTGTACTGCAACTTACATAACAATCTTAACAATAAATGTAGCGGTCGAGAATGTGGAGCTTTGTGAAACGTTTTCCAGTCGACGACTGCTTGTCATTGTCTGCAGGTTAGTTACTGTGTTTATTCCTTCTTTTTGTCGCGTTTTCCTAAAACTTACTTCAGGGTAATCAGATACCTTCAAGTACACCTAGAATGATGACATTTGAAAGCACTTCTTACGGAATTAAAAACACCGTACACCAATTGCTGGTTCTTTTCCATAATCAAATAAAATTGAATGTGTTGCTTTCTTCCGAAAAGGGAGAAAAACGACGCTTTTTGCATTCACGTCGACCGCTAGAACTAGGCAGTGACTATATAGTAATTCGTATTTTAAAAAGTTAGCATCATCATATTTTTGTGGTTTTCAGGTTGTTTTAAACTATTCAGTTAAGTTCAGTCGACTATCTTGGGTCTGTCGTTAAGATTTGAGTTTCTAGTTATTCCAAAACAAAACTTCTCGTGAAAATAAAAAACAAACAGCAAACCTTGCCGAACACCGGCCGTTTTTCTCCTGTTCAGGGAAGTTTTTAATTTATTTTCTCAATGCCTCATCAATTTGCCATCGGTTGCATCCTAACATCTAGCTCGGAGTTGAATTGTCTAAATATGGTGAAAACTGAGCTTTCTGTCTGTACAGGCTTCACATTAAAACATAGGTGAGTTGCATATTTTTAAGGGGCCTGGGGCACTTTCCATTTAGTCAAAATACCCGGTTTGAAATTCTCGAAATTTTCAATGTCAATTGGAACGGTTTTTTCTAGTCGGTGGAAGAGCTGCAGTTTGATTGGTCAATTTGTTTTGTTGGAGTCGTTAACTGTTCAAATTTGTTTTTAGTTATCAGTAACTGTGCTCACCTAGTGGGTGCATGGCTCCGCCTAAAAATGTTCTGCAATTGGTCTGGGATTTAGTGGAGCCGAAACCAATTGTAGAGTTGCACACATTTTAGGAATCCCACTGATGATCAGTTGCTTTTTTAATATTTATGTTTGAGAAACGATTTGTTGTCTTCTGTACAATTCAAATTTGCGTAAGCCTTGCGTGATGTTGATGACGTGAGTACGCGCTCGACGACTCGGTTGAAAATGAAAATGTCGTACAAATGGAAAGCTCTATATTCCGTTCCAAACGGTGGGAACGGAAAAAGTGGAATACCTCCAATGGTGATCTGTTCGTCCAGGAAGAATTCCACTTGAATGGTTCATTCCATTTCTAATTCCAACCGGTCGAACTGAAAAATGTAGCTAAATGGAAAGCCGCCCGTGGAAACCGCATGTTGCTTTACGGTCGTTAATTTCTTCCGTTACGCGCACTACTTACACTATTTTGCTGGCGAATAAAGCACGCGCGAGCGCCCTGGTTACACGATCTCACAATTTTGCAGATTCACTTCCGATTTTCTTTAAAAAAGAAATATCTCCAGAACGGCTACACGGATTGACGACAAACTTCATTTTTGGTTTCAATAACTTTTAGGAACAAATAAGACTATGTTTAGCTTTGTTTCATTTTTGGGCTCAATCTGTGAGAACTGCATTTGAAACTCCTTGCTGACGCCAAGGTATTTCGGATCATGGGACATAAGTCAAAAATCGCGAACCGCATACTTTTGTTTTAAATCAGTTCAATGTAGAATTAAGCGTCATTACTTTTGTTCTCAGTCTATGTTCTGAAGAGGCTCCATTTAATTTTTAGGCGATTCGAATCAGTTTTTTTATTGCCACTAAACTTTCTGAAAGGCTTACTCATTTGTAATGGCAGATTACAGCTACTTTAGTGTTGACAGCTGGTGTTACCATGACCTTTCAGCTTACTAACCCTTGCGTAGTCCCACCGACATTTTGGTTTCCATGGCAACATGACAGGGTCTCAATAACACCCTATTTTATGCATTCGATTGCATTAGTCGGCGAACCTCCTTTTTTATTGCATCAAAATTGCAGTTTGCACACCGAGGAGCGCATTTTAAAAAATTTAAAATAATTCTATCAAGATCCTTAAATATGCTCCTTTATATGGAAACAGCTTAGATGCAATAAAAAGGAGGTTCTGCCGGGTAATCTATAAGAGATTTGGTGTTCAAAGTCACTTTGGCAAAGTTTCCTTTCAGTATCATTCTTTTGTTGAAAGATGTGAAGTTTTAAAAAACTATCAACAATTGTAGAGAAATCAGCGACGTGACTCAGTTTTAACACTACTCCTAAACCGTTAAGAGCTCAATATTAACTACGTACTTACTCTTGGCATGAAGTGCTGTTTCAGTTCAAAATATTTGTATCCCGGTTTGGCCTTGAAGCTGGAAGGTGCAGTTTGTCTGTCTTGACTGAGGAGTTGACACTGAGGGTCCTTCAACTGATACGCGATACAGCGACATTCTGACGCGCAGCTGCTGAAACACTGCTGAACACTGGACGAAGTAATGGTCTTTAACACGTGATTGTTTGTGCCATAATCTTGGACATAGTCGCGAGCTGAGAATCTGCCTCCATAACTGACGGCTTTGCAGGTTCCCTCAGCTGCTTCAGTACTAGATAAATCAAGATACAAGCCAGCAACTGTGTAAAGTATTAATATCATCTTCCCACAAGAAGTGAAACTCCAAAACGTTGAGATGTTAATTTCTTCAGTTTTTGCCGATTACTTTAAAATTTTCAATCTTTTCTCCCGCGATGATACTTGTAATTTCTATAGTATTTTTCGTCCAACGTCTTTGTCAATGCTAAGCCATTCTTCAAAATACTAAAAAATTCAAAAGCCTTCAATTCTAAAATGTTCCTGCTGTTCCACAACCATGAATAATGAAGTATATCCAAACATAACCAAAAGAATCGGCCTTCCAACCAAAAATCTTAATAAAATGCAGTGAAGTTTGAATGAAACGTTGAGTCACGTATCCTCAGCAAGTCTAAGTAAGTTTAATTAAACTATCAGTGGGGTTCCAATCAATAATTTATGCAATTAAGCTAAAAATACAAAGTAGAAAGAGACCTTTTATGGACAGCTGTTAAAACAAAATCTTATATCGTGGATTAAATGTCCTCTTCTTTTCTTTTCCTTCTTTAATTAAGGTACTGCTTTCAGTTTATAATATTCTTGTTATCTTTACATGCACACAATGCTGGAACCTTTGTGTGCACCGTGACAGCCAAAGGGAACACGTCAGATGCTGTTTTGTTTACCGCTCGCTCGATCAATCTCCGGCCGCCATCTTAGTCTTTTTCAATGGGTTTCAGTTCAAATGAAGTGCGACGGGACCACATTTTTAACTTTGAGATGATTTCCGAGTATCTGACACGTGTTGTGTTCTCGTATTATTATCTCAGTGCAAGTTTGTCTTGTGCCAAATTTAGAATGTAAATTTTAAATTAGGCTCTGAATAAAAGATATCTGAGAAAAAATAAAAAAATAAGCCACGTTTAACGGTATTATCTATCACGCTGGTTTTTGCGCTTTTGAATCGTGATATCAGAGTATATATTCGCTTTGTCACTTTTTTATTTTATATCTGTTTGGGATGGACCACGTGATATCGTGGGGTGGGGATGGAAGAATTTGTAAAAAAGATATTTTGCACGATAAATGCAGACGGAAAATTGTATTGCATGCCTCGACACTTCAATTAAACTGTGCGAGAATTTATTTAACAGTGTTCTCGCCAGGGGAAAAAAAATCAGAGGGGCGCCTCATTTACATAATAATATCATTCATTTCTGCGGGAAGGCTATTCATTTGCATAACAATAAAAAGACATATATTCAAGTTTCTGCACTTTTTTACATTTATTCCTTCAATGCTCAAACGAGTACTCCATTTCGAAAGGTAAAAACAATGTAGTTATATTTACAAAACGTTAACTAGAGCAACAAACGGTTGGTCCATTCTGATGTGACCGTATTTACCTTTGCCTTCAAAATCGAGATGCGCTTTATATTCGGAACAACCTTTTGTTTTCATTGTTGTAATTTGCATAATTAATTACACAAAAAATACAAAGAACTCCCAATTTTATGTAACATGGAGAATAAACCAAGACAAAGTGCTTGCCTAGCTTCATACATCACTTCAGTTCGACTGCCCATGGGCTTTCAATCACATGCACTCTCTCACAGGTTTACGATCGTGATCGAAAATTTTTATTGTATTTTCTTGAATATTCCGACGACAAAACAATTTACCTGAAGAATTTTACTTTAGGCTTTGTGAAGGTTCGGTCTACTCATTTATCTTCTGGTTTCTTGCACAAATGGGAAAATATTTAAAGGCAATTTGAATCTTCTCACGTGGCCTGCATGTCTAGTTCGTTCCATGCCTCCTCGTTCATAAAATGTTACAGGCGTCGTGAAATTGATCGCTTTCGATCGTACTGCAATAAACAGCAAAAGAAATTAAGGAAGAAACATCGTAAAATGTACCTCCGAACAGCAAACCATTAAATAATTTGCATTAACACAAGTGAATACCATGACAGTAGAGCTAGATTTTGGAGCACTGTACTATTTTTCAGAAAAATATTGCGGATCACTGATAATGAAGCCTCACATTTCTTGGTTTTTCGAACGAGCTAAACGTCGGTTTTTGTACTGACAACGAACGAAAATTGACGGTGTTTTGAAACTTGCAGCAAGAAAAACGGCAAAAGGAAACAGCGGGACGCTGAAAAAATCAGAAGGGCGCTGAAGAAAACAGAAGGGCGCAGGAAAAAACAAAGAGGCGCTGCTCCCTTCTGTTTTCCCCTGGAGAGAACACTAGACTAAGAGATAAAGTAATAGTTTGCACGTTCTCCACTCCCCTATCCTCTATCCCGAAATGAAATGGTCGACCCTTAATACTGACTGACTGGAAAAGCCGGTCAGGAAAATCTTTCGCTCGGGATCATGACACCGATGATCGAAAGCCAAATAATTTCCAGTCCGGTCTGCAGTCCCGACCTTTCTCGGTCGATAAGTATTTTATCATATGACCATACAACGACCATGCAGAATTAATTTCGGAAAATTTTGTACAGGTAAAAAGATACCTTTGAAGTTTGAATACGATATGGAATATAAACGAGTCAGAAACAAGTTCAATTTGTGGCCTTCGAAAACTGAGTCAGTTGACGAGCTGTACTTACCCAAAAAGTCCATGCAAAAGTAGCTGATAACGTGCTGATCATTTACTTTCAAACAGTGGTGTAAAGTTACAATTAGCTTACGTTATAGTTTGGGAACAATTCAGATAATATCTCCTTTCCTCCAACCATCAGTTACCAAATGGTAGCCTGACTGGGCCTAGTGATTGTATGTACCACCAATTCCCATCGAATAGCTTCGAATGCCAAAGCCCAAGGTTGCCCATTCTTTCCAACTATATTCAAAGATAATGGAACCGCCTACGAAATGAGGTGGACAACTGAGTCTCTCAACTTACAAGAGCTACGAGTCGCCGCCATGCCTGTAATTCCATCCTCGCCGGCCCCTGGCCACCACCGCAGACTGTGATCTACCTGTAGTTCTCCTAGCATTGGCGTTAGTTAGAATAATTAAGTAGTTTAGTTTCCGTTGTTCTCGCGTGCCATTGTCGATTGATTCTCTGGCTCGAGTAGTACATGTCTGTCGGTTTTCACGAGCATAAAAATACTTACATTCACTGGTTGTTACGTCTTTCAGTGTTGAGTTTGTTTTTTTGGTTGGTCGCGCCGTTATTGTTGATAGTTCTGCAGAAAGATTTTGCCTTCTTTTTTGTCCCACAATTGATTTTCACATTCAAATAAAATTGTTTATACAATTCAAGTTTCCGAAAATTCAAAATGGCCGGGTCTGTAATGCTTGTACCCAGTCTCCTCGCACGTACCGGTCAGCTGATAGCCAATCAGAGATTACTTTCGCCTTTCTACATGGTGATTTCAAATCTCTACACTGATTTCAACGTTTTTCAGTGCGATTTGCACGTAGTAAATAATTGTCACTGTACGTATGCTTTGTGATACGAAAATCTGACTTTTCGGTGTTTTGGAGAAGCCAACTAATGTCAAAACCAAGATTGTAAACTTTCTGTTATTTATTCTTTTGTCCCAAGTCAACAGAGTTTGGGTAATGAAAATGAACATCTTTTAGTTATCATCAGTAATTCGTTTCTTATCGCTTTCCATGTTAAGGACCTAACATAGGCGGTGTTTCGACTCCTAACAAATGCGTAGGTACATGTATTAATAATTAAATCATCGATCGCCACTGTTTAAGCCTGACACTTTCTTTTAGATACTGTCTAACTTCGTTCAAATAATCGGCCCTCGTTGTTTAAATCAATCAAATGTTATGAATTCGAGAAAGTATCACAAGACTGCCCTAAATCATCAAGTCAGGCTTTCTATTTTATAAACGTGTGTTTGAATTTTTATTGAAAAACTTCATAGTAAAAAACAATTTACATGGAACTGAACAAGATATTAAACAAATAAAAAGGCCTATTCTGTTTGTACTGTTTCCCTTTCTAATGGTTCACTCCGATTTCCTTGAACCGTTGTACAATTTTCAGCTGCCTTGTTTTATCTGATTTGCTGATACTTCAGAGCTTGTCATCCTAACCTGTAATGACCATTTCTATTTATTTTTTCGTACGGCGGGGGAATATAGGGTAGTTGTGAAAAAGCTTCAAAGAAAACTCAAATAAAGAAATACTGGCACAGGTTATTCATACTCTGACGAAGAGCTAACGCTTGAATCCGTCGGCTTGACATCTAATTTAATTAAACGGGTAAATATCCAACGAAACTTAAAATTGCCAAAATCATTCCAATTTTTAAGGATGATGATAACACTGAACCCAGCAATTATCGACCTATATCATTGCTCTCGATTTTTAACAGATTATTCGAAAAAATTATGTACAATAGACTGATAGATTTTATAGAAAAGCACGATTTACTTTCAAACTCACAATACGGTTTCAGGAAACACCACGCAACACATCATGCAATCTTGGATATCATGAACCAAATCCACTCTAACTTGGACAATAAACTATATACCTGCGCTGTATTTTTAGATCTAAAGAAAGCGTTTGACACCGTTGATCACAATATTTTGCTGAAAAAACTAAGTTTTTATGGTATAAGAGGATGCATGCAAGACTGGTTTGCGTCTTACCTTTGCAACAGATCCCAAACTACTTCAGTTACATCGTATGTGTCGGATAGGATCAAAATCACATATGGTGTGCCACAGGGCTCTATTCTAGGACCTCTCCTTTTTCTGATTTACATAAATGACCTTTCAACTTCCTCCAATATTTTACGTTTCCACTTATTTGCTGATGATACAAATATCCTTTATGCCAACAAATGTCCAAAAAAGCTTGAGTTACATATGAATGATGAATTGCTCAAAGTCCAAAAATGGTTAACAGCAAATAAATTGACACTTAATATCAAAAAATCTAATTTTATTATATTTCACCCTTCTCGACACAAACTAGCAAACCAAATGTCAATCAAAATTTTTGATCATTTTTCCCACAAAAATTTTCCGCTTGAACGCAAACAATTTATTAAGTATCTTGGTGTACTAATTGATGAACACCTCTCATGGAAAACCCATATAGATTTCCTATGTAATAAAATAAGTAGAATTGTTGGTGTAATATCCAAACTGAG
>JAOEHT020038997.1:0-14225 GCA_025448195.2 Parazoanthus atlanticus | reverse complement strand
AGTCGCGAAGGATTTGAGCTTTATAATGCAACAGCTTGAATAGACTCAAACTTTTTGAAGGCCCACAATTCCTTTCGATCATGGTATTCACTATTGCACCAGGTCAACCTTTTCTGAAATAGGTGTATGTATCAGTGGAGTTCTGGAGTGTTGAATTCGGACTAAATTTGTCTTTTTGCGCGAGAGCCATAACTGGTTTGTTTTACACCAGCCCAAAACATTCTTTTGTTAACAACTATTCAAACAAATTCAGTGTTTTAGAGAGAGCAAAAGATATTTGATGTTGTGTCTAAAGGATTTTGTCAGAAGTTATTGCGTTTCTCGAAACGCGCGTGAAAAAACTGATCATTTTCTGGTGGCTTCACGAGTGATCGGACGCGAAAATGGCGTTTTTCAAACTTTTCTCGATTTTGAAAAAATATAGCGCAGCTGAACCTTGGAATGCTATTCTTGAAAATAACTCACCATAGAGGTTATTTCGGCAAAATATCAAAAATTTGAAAATTTCGCGAGTGTCGCGCCATTCTCGAAATTTATAGAAACCGGCTTTTAAGGAATAACAGATATTGATCCACTGAGCTAAGGATGACTACCAGCGCTTGACACACGTAAATCCAAACTGCTTTATGCTAACAAATACTTCCAAGCCGCTGGTGATTTTACATTTCCTTTCTTTGAAAAAAGGTGATTGGCATTTGACAATTTGTCTTTAAAACAAATAGTACAGCAGGAGTCAGCCAACAATAAACTGATTCAAAGGTAAATTTCCGATGTGTTTTTTTATTTCATACAATAGCTTTGCATGAGTTGAGTTCGTAATTAAAATATTCAATTAACAGACGATATAAGATTTTATCGACACACCAAGAAGTGCATTTCAAAGTCTTCACTTGTCCTTTATCAGTTTTCCGGCAACCGAGACACAGCAACATGAGTATTTATCCGTTTTTGGATGTCGCTAATTTCACAACCACCAATTGTTCAAAATGTTCTCAGATTTCGAACTCTGTCGAGTTTACATTTAGACTGTTATTTTTCTTCAGTGGTATAGTTTTAGTTTTGACGAACATCGTCGGCAACTCTATTGTTATACTAGTTATAGCAAAGACAAAAGCATTTCATTCATACTGCAATTTTCTGCTTTTAAATTTGTCTGTGTCGGATCTACTTGTTGGACTTAGCTCCATGTCCCTCCTCACACTGACCATTGCACAAAAGGATTCAGGAAATGAAGAGCTGGTAAAACTGCTAAAAGGCTATATAAAAGTTCCTCTCTTCACTGGATTTGTAGTCTCCAGTTGCACAATTACTTCTATATCTTTTCAAAGGTACAAAGGAATAACAAAACCTTTCAAGACAAGAACCGAAGAAACGGGTCTTAAACTGAAGATCACAATCCTTGTCATGTGGATAATGGCGATTCTTGCCCAGTTCAAATCGTTTTTCGAGGATGATAACAAAGGAAGTATGGCAATTTTGCGCGAGGGCTTCATATTCACCTCTTGCTATGTTTTTCCAGTGTTAATACTGATGTATACCTACTCCCGCACTATTTACCTTTTATGGTCGAAGACCATGCTCCATGGTACAAATCAATCTCTCCTAAGATCCCGACGGCGTGTCACCAAATTGCTTGGGATGGTACTGTTGGTCTTCAACCTTACAAACCTTCCTCTTCTTGTATCACACCTAGCGTATGCTGTTTTACACTCGAAGATTGAGGAGAAATCGCTATTATATTGGTGTTTTTTTTTGCTTTACGATTCTGGTAGCAGCATCAATCCCGTACTCTATTGGTTTCATAGCCGACACTTCAGAAACGCTGCTAAAATGATCTTGCGATGTAAACATTAACATTTTAGAAATAGCGCAAAAGTAGCAGAGTTAACGGTTTTGGAACAGAGCAAGACGAAACTATTGGAACGGATATTCAACCCTTATTCCCCGAAGTGGAAGTGACTAGTGGTGCACAATCTAGGCAGCAACGCTGAGGGGAATATTTGCTTTTGTATAAACCGAACCGGTGAATAGCAATTTAGTTCAAAACAGTTATTTCAATAATCGATCCAGTTGTCCTAAGAAAAGTCAGTGAAAACCTGCAGCAGCTCTAGCGCCAACATCGTTACGCGTCTTGTGGCCTCAACAAACATTTTCGGGAAATACTTGACAAATTTGGAGATCTTAAATTACTTTATGAGCTTCCGGGCTGACTTATCAAATGAAACAAAAAAATTGCTTACCTGCTAAACCAGGGGTGGGGTTAGTTCGAGAGCTTGGAACAAATATATTTACCGTTATAAGGCTTCGGCTGCGGTACAACGTCTCTGGCATATCTCACAGAAACAAAGTTGAGTGAACACCTGAAGCTAATCCCCACCTCAACAATATGTTATGACTGAAAATATTCTACTCATAATATCTTTCTTCTTCCCCGGTATTAATCATTATTATATTTCAGCCTGAAGGCTGTTACACAAGATAATGCACGTATTACAGAAATTTAAAGTGTTTAAAATGTTCAGTGTGGATAACAACCTAAGATGAAGTCAATTAAGAAAACTCGTGAATTAAAAGACTGCAAATGTTTATGCTAAATTTTATATTATTGTTAATCAGGATAGATAGTAATATGCATTACAATTAGTTTTTATTATTAGTAGTAATAAGCTAGTAGTCGATCACTTTTATCATGAGCCCCTGGCTTTCGTGAATGGGCACCCACTTCCTGTGCAAACGAATTAAAATAAATAAATTAACTAATTAATTTATCAATTATTATCAATTATTATTATTATTATTAATAAATCCATTAATTAATTTATTATTATTAATTATTATTATTATTATTATTATTATTATTATTATTGTTATAAGCTTGTAATTCCATGGCATCGACCTACCTTTCGGAAGTGTTTCCATGCTTTTCCTTAAATGTCTGGTATGGAAAAACCTGGAAACTTCATGAAAATCCATGTTTTCAAGGAAAGCTGAAAATCGAAACTTCCGGGTTTTCTGCATAGATCAAACATGAACCTTCTGCTTTTAATCATACAGATATTAGAATCAATTGAAAGAAAATGGAATTAAGTTTGGAAAGAATTGGCAAGGGTTGAGTATAATGGAAAAGTTTGGAAAAAGCATGGAAACCCTGAGAATCCAACATCATTGATAACAAAAAGTTTCAGGTTTTATGAGTCCTCAAATAATTCATAGTTAATACAAAGAACTAAAACAATTAAGCTACAAATTCGAGCACTATTGTTCTTCACTGTAATTAAACCATACTGTAGATTTATGGAACTGATTGAAACTTCGAGTTAAAATAGAGATATTGAGTAAATATAAATTTAACGAGTTAGTCTGGGGTCTCTTTTAGTAATCGATGTGCGAAGTGGTATTCACTAAGTGATTGAGACTGAGATGTTTATTGGATTACCTTTGTTGAAATCAACAAGTGTTGATTATGTAAACTTCGTTCGGTGTTATATATGTTATATATTTCAGCAAAATATGACGTGCTTTTGGTTTTGGCTATAATCACCATTTTCCTTGTTGGTGAAAGCAGTAAAATGTAGCAGTTCTGACCTGAATTTTGGACTAGTATTCATTGTGCAATTTCAAGTAACCCTGTAACTATTGTTTTCCGTGCTACAAAAATAATGTTATAACTTTCAACTGATGAAAAAGCATAAAAGTGAATCATTACAGAAAACTTACTAAGGCATTTGCAATCAAATCTAAACTAACTAGGAACATTCAGTACTATTTGACTTTGTTTTGCCTTTCTTCCTCTTTAGTTTACATAAAAGTTGCAAACTGTAAGCCAATCCGTTGTTTGGCCACCGATTTATTTTCTTAAGTAGAAGATAAATCAATCTGAAAATTTTGGAGCACTAACAAAAAAAATCTGCAATTTATATAGTAATTATACTGTTTTTATTGAGATCTTTAGGGTTCATTCGAAATGGAGCTGCATCTTTCCTAATTATTAAAACCCTTTATTAGTATAAGGAACAATAATGAAAGAACAATGTTATCAAAGAAAATCTAAAACAAAACGATGTGGCTCTTCAGCTCGGTGGACCAAGATCTTTTCGAAAAACAACAAGAAAATCTATTTTATAGTTGCGCTTTTCTCGTATATATTATTTGTTTGATAGAAGACAACATATATGCGAATTTAAAGTCACAAAAATAACTGTTATCATGTTTTGTTTAGAACTTGTGGCTTAGAATATCTGCTCCTATTCAAACAAAGAAAACGGCAGAGAAATAAAAAGCCATTGCAAAATTTGCTTTCATAACCTACATCACATCACGAAGTGTCGTTCAATTCTTGGAATGTCTCAAAATGGTAATTTTTTGTTGTAAACGCTTCTATTACTACAATTGATCATTGGAGCAGTTTGCGCGTGTTGCTGCACCAGTTTGGTTGCTTACAAAATTGACAGCAATGACGTGAGTGGATGGCACAATTTTGAGAATCGTAAAGACACAGGATTTTTGTTAATGATTATTGCATATATTCTACCAATACCAAGATTGTGTTATTCGTACATTAGAACTGCCTGTCTTCTCTGGTCGCAGAAGAAGAACGTGGTTTCCAACTCACACCAGTCATTGATCAAGTCAACATGAATGAATTACTTATATATGAATAAGTTACTTGTGAGTTGAACCTCGTGGCGCGCGGTTGTTTCATGTCTATGAAGGATAAATATCCCACATAAATTTGCGACGAGGATGTCGGAAACGGAAGAAACACCGTCATTACCACAAGTCATTCCGTTCGGTCACCTGGGACCATTCGAATCGCAGAAAGAGAGCTGGGACTCGTATTTCGAGCGCTTTGAGCAGTTTGTTGTTGTCAATGGAGTGCCGACGAGCCGCCAAGTGGCATGTCTTCTTTCGGTGATCGGTCCAGAAGCATACAGAGTGCTTAGAAATCTAGTTCACCCGGCTAATCCGAAGGACAAATCCTTGGACAAATTTCTACAATTCTAGACGAGAGATTCACCGAAAGAAGGCTCGTCATCGCCGAAAGATTATGCTTTTATAGATGTGTGCAAGCCCCGAACTCGACAGTGTCGCAGTTTATCGCTCACCTGAAAAAGGAAGCAAGGTACTGTAATTTTAATGATACGTTAGATGAGATGTTGAGAGATAGGCTTGTTTGTGGTATAAGAGACACAAGTACTAAAAAATAGATTTAACGCTGGCCAAGGTAGAATTGTCGAAATCTAGAAAGTGCACCATGTTAAGCCCCAAAAATATGCCAAAGGCAAGCCTGCCCCTGTAAACCCGCAAACTACTCATCTAGCTAAATCTAAATGTCGACATTGCGGTAGGAAGAACCACAAATCTGAACAATGCAAATTTAAATCGGGTCACAAATGTAACAAGCCAGGGCACATATCTCCCATTTGTCGCTCAAACCCTGTCAGACAACTTACCTCTGTAGATGGACAGGAAAGCTTTAAGTTTCAATCAGATGACTCCCACGATCGGGTTAACTTGTATAGTCTTCATAAGTCTGAAAGCCCAATCATGTTGAGTGTTAATATTGAAATCCCCATGGAACTGGACACTGGTTCAGGCAAATCCATCATTAATGAGAAGCTATATAAGTAAAAATTTCCTTTCCTCAAATTGCATAAGTCTACACTGACATTTTTGACTTACACTCATGAACAAATCAAGCCCCTTGGTTACTTGAATATCAATGTGCAGTATGAGAACCAGTCCTGTAACGTGCAACTCTATGTTATCAAGACTGATGCCCGACCAATTTTTGGGCGCAATTGGCTGCATGAAATTCGCCTAAATTAGCCGTCTCTACGTGTAAACAAGCTAAGTGCCACGCCAGACCTCAGCAAATTGGGTCAACTGCTTGACAAGCACCAGTCATTCTTTAATTAATGACAGCCTTGGTACTCTCAAAAGTGTCCAGGCAAGGCTTTCACTCAAAGAGAATGCTATCCTGAAATTTCACAAGGCTAGACCAATTTCCATTGCCACGAAGAAGAAAATATCAGATAAGTTAGATGAGTTAGAATCCCAGGGGATCATCGAGTCAGTGAAGTATAGTGAGTGGGCAGCACCCATTGTTGCTGCTGATAAGACCGATGAGGGAATACGTATTTATGGTGACTTTAAGGTTACTATTAATCCAGTTCTGGAAGTAGATAAGTACCCCTTGCCCCGAGTCGAAGAAATATTTGCATCACTAGCAGGTGGCGAAAAATTCTTCAAGCTGGACCTTCGCCATGCATACTTACAAATGGAAGTTGAGGAAACATCTCGCCCATATCTCATTGTTAACACCCACAAAGGCCTGTACAGGTACAAGCGTATGATGTATGGCATTGCTTCTGCACCAGCAATCTGGCAGAGATCAATGGATCAAGTGTTGCAAGGGATACCACTGGTAAGAATGATCAAGAACATCTTGACCGCCTTGAAATTGTAATGACTCGACTGGAGGACGAAGGGCTGAAGTTAAACAGGAGCAAGTGTGAATTTCTGCAAAGCGAAGTCCAGTACTGTGGGCACATCATCGACAAGAATGGTCTACATAAGACTCAGCAGAAAGCTGATGCAGTGGTAAATGCACCGGCTCCAGAGAACGTCAGTCAGCTCAGATCCTGGTTAGGATTTGTCAACTACTATCACAAATTTCTACCCAAATTGGCGACCGAGCTGCAACCACTACACCAACTCCTTCAGCAAGGCACTAAATGGCGGTGGAGTCAACAGCAGGAAGAAGCATTCAGTAAGGTCAAGTCCATGGTGACCTCAGACACAGTAGTTACCCACTATGATCCGAATAAGGAGGTAAGGCTAGCTACAGATGCCTCTGGGTATGGTTTAGGGTGTGTACTGTCGCATGTCATGGCAGACGGAAGTGAAAAGCCTGTTGCCTTTGCTTCCCGCACCTTGAATGATGCCGAAAGGAACTATTCTCAACTTGAGAAGGAAGCTTTATCTATCGTATGGGGGGTTAAGAAGTTCATGTTTTATCTGGAAGGGCGTACCTTTACCCTCATTACTGACCACAAGCCCCTGACCACCATTTTTCACCCTCTGAAAGGGGTGCCTGCCACTGCAGCAGCCCGCATTCAGCGCTGGGCGCTATTCCTCAGTGGATTTACATATCAGATAGAGTATAAGAACACCAAGAAACATGCAGATGCAGATGAGCTCTCTAGGCTTCCCCTTCCCTGCGCTAGAGAGGACTTGAAACACAAAGATCCAGTAGATGTGTTTCATCTCAATCAGATTGAGACCCTACCAGTTACTGTGAAGGAACTTAGACGGGAAACTCATAGAGACCCGATACTTGCCCAGGTTTGCCAAGCTACCATGACTGGTTGGCCCACAAAGTAAGCCCTAGAGCCAGAACTACTTCCCTATTTCCAAAAGCGCGAGGAACTGACAGTACATGACGGATGTCTGCTGTGGGGAGTGAGAGTGCTAGTGCCTGACAGGTCAAAGGGAAGTGTCTTAGACGAGTTGCACGAGGGACATGTAGGAGTTGTTAAGATGAAAGGTCTCAGCGGAAGTTATGTATGGTGGCCGGGTATTGACTCGGAAATTGAAAGTGCTTGCAAGTCTTGTAAGGGATGCCAGCTAACACAAAACAACCCACCATCCGCACCCTTGCACCGATGGGAAGTTCCTGAGAAACCTTGGAATCGATTTCATATTGACTTTGCTGGTCCAGTTTTGAATCACATGTGTCTAGTCGTGGTAGATGCCTACACTAAGTGGCCAGAAGTTAAGATCATGTCATCAACTACTTCCACCAAAACCGTCGAAACTCTCCGTGACATATTTGCAACCCATGGTATATCAGCACAGTTGGTGTCTGATAATGGACCACAGCTAACTTCAGAAGAGTTCACCACTTTCCTGAAGGCTAATGGTATTCAGGAACTGAAATCAGCTCCTTATCATCTAAAGACCAATGGGCTAGCTGAAAGATTTATGAGGACTCTGAAGGGTGCACTCACAAATGGCGAGAGCAGCAAAAGTGTCCGACACAAGGTAGACAATTTCTTACTTCAGTACCGAAATTGTCCTCATGCGACAACAGGAAACTTGCATGCCGTTATGTTAATGGGGCGTTCCCTTCGCAGCCGTCTTGATTTGATCAAGCCTGATGTAGGTAGGAGACTATAGAATGCACAGAATGCTCAAGTAATCCAGCAAGGAAAGACCAATCGGATGCGGCACCTCGAAGTTGGAGAAACTGTGCTCGCGCGAAATTATGGCAGAGGGGACCATTTGGTTACTGCTGTTGTTCTTAAACAGACTGGTCCTATATCATATGTTGTCAAAGTTGGAAGTACTCAGTGGAGGCGACATCTCGATCAATTACGGTCAACAGAACTCCTTATGCCGCTCATTGCTGAGACCAGAGGAGGAGACAATTACTCCTCCCGAACAACCTGTTACCAGGAGCCTGAACCACAAGTGGAAGCAGAAAGTCATCCAGAGATGCAGTCAGCATCGGCTAACTACAGCACACAGGATGATAACTTGCCATCAGCCACAGTTCAGGAGGCTCCAGCACCAATGCAACCACCAGCTGTTTCACCTGAAGGCACCTTCCAACAAGAGAAGTCAACTTCAGGCAAGACGGTACCATTCTCCATACCAACACGACAAGCCAGACCACCGGTTTGGATGAAGGACTATGTAACCACTTAAGACTGAACATTGTGAATCGTTTGTAATGAACTGGTTGCTATGGCCGTTATTAATGAGTTTTGAACACTGTTGATATTCATTGTAATTGACACGTTATCGTTGATTTGAAGTGACATATTTTCTTTTCTTTGCGAAGACATTATCCAGTATTCTCCAATTTAGCATGGGGGAATGATGAGTACTATGTCACGTGATTTGCGCATGAATGAATTACTTCTGTATGAATAAATTGCTTGTGAATTGAACCTCGTGGCGTGCAGTTGTTTCATGTCTATGAAGGATAAATATCCTACACTGACAATCCATCGACAAGTATTTATTCTTGGAGCATTCGTCAATATGCAAGGTAGCAAAGACGCTTGCTAACAAAATTATGTCAATCTTAGGGAAATTTATCGTGTAATCACACCGTGCGATTTATCCCGAATCGCATTCAAAGGTATCTGTTTACCTATATCGATTGAGGAAAACAAAGGTAAATATTGCGGAACATAAAACATGACAAATTTATGTTTTGTCCAGTCACTTATCTTGCTGTTTTCGATCGTCGTTCTTATTGTTGCGAACAACATTCTGGTGTCAAATGAACCGTTAAAATAGATGCTCTGTTCACATCAAAACCGAAGTTGCACTGCGTGTGGCAAAATTACACTTTTTTTTACAAGAACATTTTATATAAGAAAGTTGAGTTACCCCAGGCTGAGCCTAAGAAAGAACGTATATTTCTTTAAATTTAAATTAAACGGAGAACCGCTACTAAATATCGTGAGAGAGCAGTGCAATTTGGTAAACAGGTGATAGAAATGCAAACTAAGATAAACACCATATACAAGTAAGTATATTGGCGCCTTGAAAATATGGCAAATTTACATCAGCGTTGTTCCAATAATTTATCAAAAGATAAAGGTAACAACAACAAATTTACTAATATAAAGATATGGAAGAAAGTATAGTTGTACACTGAAAAACATATCCACAATTTGGAAGATAAAATTGCTACTAATGTTGAATATACTTCTATCTTTTATGGTCATTATGTAGCGAAAGATGTTATGGAGATCGAATTTGTAATAGTGTACATTCACTGATAGAATTTAGTTTATTTATTTATTATTTATTAAATAAGAAAATATTTCTAATAATGACCATGTCGGTGTGTTCGCAACGAAACAAGTAATGAAGATCACCACCTATTTCGTTACTGTTACATATTGGGCAAGTCCTTCGACCTCTGGTTATTTTATGGCAGCGGTCAGTTTCAATTTGGAATTTGTGAGCGAAGATCTCAATTGTGGTATCAGTGTGCGCTTTTTGAAGTCAGAGATTTCATTCAGATGTTCTTTACAGCCATCTAGAACTGTATATTTCTAATTTCAAGCTTATTTGTTCTTGCAATTTTTCCCCTTTCTCTTTCCCATTTTCGCGAAATTCTGCCTTTAAGTTTTTTTAGCAAATTTATTTGTCTTATTAGGGATACTAAGATAAACTGTGAGTTGGATCGAATTGTACCGACATAAATCCAAAAAACATCGAGGACACATTTCTTAGAACATTTGAGGCTAAGATCTTGAAAACAGTTAAAACGTTCAGCCTCAGCCTCATCCCAAAAATAGACGTTCTTATGAAAAAAGAGTAAAAGTGTAAGAGCTGAATTATAAGTTATATATACACAGCGTTGCATTTTAGCATGTGCGATTGATAACGATTTCTTATGGTGATTATGTTAGAGGATCGAACACTCATTTCAACTCCTATTATATAAAAGCCTCATAAAACGTTTGTTTGTGTATATAGACTGTGATGTAACCTCACGTATTCCTCTTACACTTCTCTCGTTCACTACAACTTCCGGAGTGTTTAGTGTTTGTATCATCAGACTGTAGACACTCTGAGCTGTAATGTAAGGCTTAACGAACAGCTCGGATTCAGCTGCCGAACAATTTAGAAAGAAGAACAGAGGCAGTTTTAAAAATGATAATGTATTCCCTATAAACACACAATAGCAAATGTCATTTTACAATAAGTAAATTATTGCATGCAGACACTAAAATGATTCATATCGATAATAGTCGACAGCACTGTACCGAACTTGAGATTGAGTAGCAAACAATTGTGGAAGCGGGCGAAATTAATAAATCGTCATACGGGGATTTTGCTTACAATCCAATTTTAGGGTTTTTTGTTGTGTTTTTAGCTTGTTCATAAAACCGAATAACGAGTGTGATGGAAAGGGCATAACAAGCATTCTCTGCATCGGATAAAACCAAAGGCACCTGTCAAGTGACATCCTTTGATTACCCGTAGAGTGGACGTTTGAATTTGAATTCACAGTAGTTTCTCGTGAGTACGAGATTTGCATCAAATGAAAAAGAGGTGACATCAAAGTCTCGTGCTGAAAATGGACAATGATACGAAGTCCCCATAAACATTTGTCTAAAGTGCAGAACGGTAAGGAAATATATATATATATATGTATACTCATTTTATTTTATTTATGATACCCTGAGGCATTCACATGCAAGTTCATGATGTTGGACGACTCAAACGTGCCACTAATTACATTTGTAATTGCATTACAAATGCCTAACCATATGTCGTTTATTAAATCATTGAGTTCTTGACTATTTGTTTTAAATGGATTAAATTCTCATTTCTATCGAACATAAGTCCGAAACCATGAAGTGTGGCCATCCAAAAAAGAGCGTTTTCATTGTACTTTATGACACAAAAATGATACTCGATCAACTGGCGAATCGGAAGTAAAATGTGTCTATGAAAACTCTAACTTGTCAGCACCGTTTAACTCTTAATTTCTTTTTCAACGGTTTTGTATATTCGAACTTAACGTTTGACAGATAAAATCTCATATTAAAATACTTCCACTACCTGTTTTCAATACTCACCTCTCTTCAGCGAAACATTCTTAATATACCTTCCTAAAGCGCGAATTAATAATCACCTATTCATCAGTAGATTTCAAAGGTTTAAATATTCCTTAGTTCGACAGCTCAAACAAAACCCAGAAAACAGGTTTGTAAACAAATGTTAGTTTACTTATTGGAGAGCTCATTGATGCTGTAATCCAGAGCTACAAAGTTATAACTGACGATATAGATAGTCAAGAGCCGAAACAAATGTATTAATTTTTCCTTGGGATAATTGATAATACTCAATCTTTACTGTGTCAGTTAGCCGAAGCTACTTAAACGAAGACAAAGTATACTAAACAAATAACCAAAAACACATTTGTTTTATTGAAAATATTAATACCTGTTTTCAGTGTTAGAATAGGATATTAAATTTAATTGACCCTAATCTATTCTTCTTGCGGTACTATTCTAAATATCTATTTCTATTTTTCAGTTATTTATGAAGTCTTGCAAATTATTTGCTGTACGTGTACGTATTATGACAAGCTAAATTAGATAGCATAAGTTTTGTGTTTGTATGTATATAAGTATGTACATATATGTTATACTTGCTTCAAGTCCACTCAGATTATATACACTCTTTTCTTTTTATAAGAACGGCCTTAACGTTTCTCAGGTTCTCAGCCTCAAATATTCTTAAAAGTGCCCTCGATATCTTTTCATTGCGTTGACTGACTGTAGGATATTTATCCTACATAAATTGGCGACGAGGATGTCGGAAACGGAAGAAACACCGTCATTACCACAAGTCATTCCGACCTTCGGTCACCTGGGGCCATTCGAATCGCAGAAAGAGAGTTGGGACTCGTATTTCGAGCGCTTTGAGCAGTTTGTTGTTGTCAATGGAGTGCCGACGAGCCGCCAAGTGGCGTGTCTTCTTTCAGTGATCGGTCCAGAAGCATACGGAGTGCTTAGAAATCTAGTTCATCCGGCTAAACCGAAGGGTAAATCCTTAGAACAAATTTCTACAATTCTAGATGAGAGATTCACGGCGAGAAGGCTCGTCATCGCACAACGATTTCGCTTTTATGGTTGTGTGCAAGCCCCGAACGAGACAGTGTCGCAGTTTATCGCTCGCCTGAAAAAGGAAGCAAGGTACTATAATTTTAATGATACGTTAGATGAGATGTTGAGAGATAGGCTTGTTTGTAGTTTAAGAGACACAATCACTACAAAAAAGCTGTTAGCCATGAAAGATTTAACGCTGGCCAAGGCAGAACAAACTGCCTTGGGCGAGGAAGTCGCTGCAAAAGACGTAGCAGAATTGTCGAAATCTAGAAATCCCACCAGCGAAGTGCACCATGTTAAGCCTCAAAAATATGCCAAAGTCAAGCCTGCCCCTGTCAAGTCGCAAACTACTCATCTAGCTAAATCTAAATGTCGGCACTGTGGTAGGAAGAACCACAAATCTGAACAATGCAAATTTAAATCCGTTACTTGTCACAAATGTAACAAGCCAGGGCACTTATCTCCCATTTGTCGCTCAAACCCTGTCAAACAACTTACCTCTGTAGATAGACAGGAAAACTTTGAGTTTGAATCAGATGACTCCCACGATCGGGTTAACTTGTATAGTCTTCATGATAAGTCTGAAAGCCCAATCATGTTGAGTGTTAATATTTAAGGTGTAGAATCCCCATGGAACTCGACACTGGTTCAGACAAATCAAATGAGAGTTATATAAGGAAAAATTTCCTTCCCTCAAATTGCATAAGTCTACACTGACATTTTTGACTTACACTCATGAACAAATCAAGCCCCTTGGTTACTTGAATGTCAGTGTGCAGTATGACAACCAGTCCTGTAACTTGCAACTCTATGTTATCAAGACTGATGCCCCACCAATTTTTTTGGCGCAATTGGCTGCACGAAATTCGCCTAAATTGGGCATCTCTACGTGTAAACAAGCTAAGTGCCACGCCAGACCTCAGCAAATTGGGTCAATTGCTTGACAAGCACCAGTCACTCTTTAATGACGGCCTTGGTACTCTCAAAAGTGTCCAGGCCAGGCTTTCACTCAAAGAGAATGCTATCCCGAAATTTCACAAGGCTAGACCAATTTCCTTTGCCAAGAAGAAGAAAGTATCAAATAAGTTAGATGAGTTGGAATCCCAGGGGATCATCGAGTCAGTGAAGTACAGTGAGTGGGCAGCACCCATTGTTGCCGATGGGGAAATACGTATTTGTGGTGACTTTAAGGTTATTATTAATCCAGTTCTGGAAGTAGATCAGTACCCCCTGCCCCGAATCGAAGAAATATTTGCATCACTAGCAGGTGGCGAAAAATTCTCCAAGCTGGACCTTCGCCATGCATACTTGCAAATGGCAGTTGAGGAAACATATCTCCCATATCTCACTGTTAACACCCGCTACCGCCACTCTTCAGTTAGCCTTAGCATTTCCTTCCGATGAAATATTTTCGACGTTTAGTATGGATAATCAAATGGTTTGGAGTGCAATTCGGGATTAATCAGCACGAGTAAATATTTGAAAGACTAACCTAAACTTGAACGAACGAAGTGAGTTCAATTTGTGGTCTTTGAAATATTTACGAGTGATGATTAATCCCGAATTGCACGAACA
>JAOEHT020038888.1:0-14226 GCA_025448195.2 Parazoanthus atlanticus | reverse complement strand
ATGCTTGTTGCAATTAGAAGCAGACAGAGAACGGATATCGGTTTTCGCACTGTAAGGAATTTTCCATCCGATAGAATTTCGCTCGATCGAAGACAATTTTCGCCGCTAAACCGGAGAAATACCCAAAATGTGGCCCGCTAGGCCACTTCTGATATTAGGATGCGTGCTTGTAGCACTACATTCAGGATATGCCGATAAAACTCGCAAAAAGCCAGGTGAGTTGATAGCTTGAAAGCAGCACGTAGTTTCATTTAATTGTTTATCGAACTCGAAGTTACTTTCCCTGAATAAACTCCAAAGTGGTTGTTTCAGACGTTTTTCGCAGATGTAATGTTCTTCGTTTGTGTATTTCGATAAAATTTAGAAAACTTATCGTTTTGAAGTACAGCTGAAAGTTCGAACGCTTTGGAATTTTGTAATTTCCGAATCGAATTGCTGACAGTGACAGCAATTTTTTGGTCGTTCTCAGCGATTTTGCATATTGATATTTCTTAGCTCGTTTGCTGTACATTGGAAACCTTATAACCTTTTCGTATTTCAAGGCACTTAATCTGTTTTCCATCTGGACTTTCAATCGTGATCAGGCGAATTCTTCTGTTAAAGAATATACGATTACTCGCTGCTTCTTCTCTGCTTGGGGATTGACCGCCATAATGGAGTTTGCTCATGAGCGCCATAATATTTCAATACTAATTATAGGCTATTGCAACATGGAGTTTCGGAATCTTTTGGGGAAAATGAAACATCCGTCATACGTTTCGTTGATTTGTTTTTATTGTAGTGAGTAATTTACAAATAATATCTAAGAGGGACAGTCCGTAAAATCTGTAGAAAACCATGAGAGGGAACACATGTTCCCAGTATTGTTGTTTGAACGCGCTGCGTTCGCATTACGATTATTGTACGCTTCGTTTAGAGCATTTGCTGTGTTTTCTGCGTTGTTGTGTTTACCAAAAGACGATATATACGAAAAGAAAGTGTGAAAATAGTTCGAGACAAGGCTGTTCTTAGTGGCAAGATGGGTCTAAATCGAGCAGTAATTTGTTTGTCTCAGCCACGCTACATTACATGTGGTCGAATACTTTTTGAGGATTTCATTGCCTCAGTTGGTATTTTTATTTCGCCCACAATTTACAGTTTTTAACAGATAAAAATTATTCAACATGTACAGTGGGAATGAGTTTTTTTCTTACTGTTTTTTTCATTTTTATGTTCAAGGTATTCAAGCGTTACTGAATCTTTGAGATTCCTTGGTCTATCAAGACACAACTTTTGTTTTATTTATGCGTGTTGTTACCGAAAGCTTTTGCTCCAGATCCGGAAACCGCGGATTGTTCTCAGTCTTTTCAACCTTATTTCTGGCAAGAAAGACACGTTGTCCTACATTACTGCAGTATAGCCTTAGTCCAATATAACAATACAATCTTTCAAATTATTTTTTCTCGGTTAACAAAGCTTCGAAAAGTGAAATGTGATATTTGTGGTCTAGCATTAACGAAAGATCCCTTTAAATCTCTCCTCGAATTAAAGTGATTTCAGTTTGAGATTACAAGTGAGGGCTTGCCGTGCGGACAGGGATAATTTGTGGTTTGCCTGCTTTTCAAATTAATTCACTTTGATAAGACAAACTTCTCATCCAAGGGCAGTTTTAACCAATTGTCTACCCCCTCCCAATAAAAAAGCCTCTGCATATACTTTTCTAGTATTTCTGGTCTCATTTCATGGTCAAATATTCTGCCATGTTCAGATAATTATCATCTTATAGCTGTTTTTTGTTTCTGCTTAGTATTTGTAACACTGGCATTACCTTTTGTTAACAATCAATATTAACAATCGCTTATTAGGCCAGACCAATTTAATTTTCGGTAGCACTGATTTTTTCAAAATTTAAAGGGTCGGTTGGTGGGTAAAAATGAAAATAAAAAAAATCACTATGTTTTTTCTTTGGTTGTGGCATTTTAACACATCTCTTTCTGATCAAAATGACATTGAAATACTAAGATCTAGTTGTTAGGTACAAGGAATCAGAATAACCCTTTTGTATAAGTTGCAAACATAAAAATAATTTATTAAATAACTGTCTTTGTCACTTTTTTGTGAAGCTTTGATCGGTTGTTCAGATTTTTAAAAAAGGTAAATTTCAACATGGTTTATTTTATTTTTTCTGCTTTTCGTCAAAACAGGGTCGGTCGGATCCGTGCTACAGAAATTTAAATTGGTCTGGCCTTGGGACCATATTGCATTTCTGAGCAAAATACTCTTTTTAATATGACAGTAAATTTTTCCCTACATCACAAAACCCATCAGTGGATGCAAACAAAACAACTGGCCGTAAAAATGAAGCATGTTGAAGATGCTTTTGTTATCAATTTCGCTGTGTGGTGTATTTTGACATATGTTGTACTACTGAAACAGAAATATTAAAACAAAAAAATAATAAAGGAAATTTTATTATAATCATCATTTACAAAGCAGATTTATAATTTACCAGACCAACTTTGCAGCAGATAATATTGAATAAAAGCTAACCAAAGCAAGACTTTCCTGTTGTTCAATTTAGTAACCAGGGTTGTCAAAAGAAGTTGGCGAATGTGACAGCCTATTATATTTTACGATCTGAATGTCATGCTATCATAATTTATTGCACAGTCTCTTTTTGTTTTATAAGAACCTTGTTCATAAGAACGTCGAGGCTGAGATTTGCCCAAAAATTTAAGAAAATGTATGGGCTGAATTAAGAACATCCTCAGGATCAGACAAATTTTACATGTTCTTATAAAAAAAGAGTGTATATTGGTTTTACTGGCAAACTCGTACAGATCGTGCTTCCTACACAGGTGAACCTCCTACTGCAAAATATAATGACAACCATGATAATAATTGCTTAAATAGATTGACTCCGTTTTGTAATACTTATGTTTGCTCAAACTACTAAAGATGCCTTGTGTGAGAAGTTTAAATTTTTGTTTTGCATTTACCAACAGAACTGGAATTTTCACAAAAATCATATGCCAAGGAGCTTACTGAATATCATCACGTCAATGCAACAGTACTGCATGTTAGGGCTAAAGGTTGCAAAGGAACTGTCACATACAGCATTGAGAACAAGGGTGTGCCTTTCGACATTGATGGCAAAGGCCATATTTGGCTTCGAAGCCCCTTCAACATTGACAAGACATCGTCCTACAAGCTTGATATCAAGGCCATCACAACAGAAGAGAAGTGTGTTGCACATGCTAAGGTCGTCTTTCAGGTGATGAACATGAACAAGCATAGTCCGACATTTGAAAGTGACGAGTACACATGTTTTGTGACTGAAAATACTCGCAGTGTCCATGTCCTCCCAAAGATCCGTGTATCTGACCGAGACCATGGTGAAGCTGGTAAAATCCGCAAGATCAGCATTGTCGAGTCGGGTATCCCGTTTGACTTCAGATTCGACCAGAAAAACAATGGAGAGGCAGTGATGGTGGCAACTGAGGACTTGGATGCCGAGAAAGTGTCCGGATACATGTTTGATATAATAGCAGAAGATAATGGTGAAACATCCCGCAAGTCCCAGCCAGTGCACGTTAGCTGTCAAGTTACGGATTTCAATGAGTTTGCTCCAAAGTTTATAAAGAGTCGTTATACTGCAACCATTCATCATGGAAAAGCCTATGATAATATTCTGATGGTGAGTGGAGATCTTGTTTTAACCCTTTCAGCCCCAGCCAGTTTATCAGTATGTAAGTTCTCCTTACATTATCCATGCTGAATAAGTTGTTTGGTTATGAGAATAAAGCAATTGATCATACACAGTAATTTATCAGTGATGAAAAACAAAATTCTCCCAACCTGTTTACAAGGAAACTATAGAGACAGTTTGGGAGAATTCAGCAATACATCATATGCCGTGCTTGGGGCTGCGAGGGTTAACCCTCTTCTCTTTACAGCATCAATATTTATTTCTCCCGACCTATTTTCCCACTTATGGAAGGTCTGTGGGTTGGACACTGGGATTTTGATAAATGATCTGTAATTAATCAAAAACTCTTTGATAGAGATGTATGAAGAGTTACTGATAAGCCTCACTGTTTTTGCATTTTTCCCCCCTTTTCAACAGGTTGAAGCTACTGATGACGATGTTGGTGCTGAATATGGAAGAGTTTGTAAATACACCATGGTGACTCAAGACCATCCATTTAGCATTGATGCCAATGGTATTGTCAGTCTCTCGCGGCCACTCGGACCCGAAGCTCTTCCTCAGTATATGTTTGAAGTTTCTGCTGTAGACTGTGGTGGAAAAGTCTCTCCTCGGAATGCTCTTGTGACAATCACGGTGACCAAAGACTGCCATAAAGGTTTGTTACTTTCAGAGTAGATATTAAGCCAGTCAGTTTATTCCAGATTCTTGGTTGAATCTCCCATTGGGGATTGTGCTTTTTGGAGCCCAGAAAATATCTAATGACCCAGCTTTGCAAATGTACTGTGTGTGCCAAGCAGATTCAACTTCAGTTAGGATCCTTGTGTGCTTTAATACTTGACTTGAAATCCTCATAATAACTGGACCTTGTTACAAAATATTGTGGTGGGCAGTTATTTCATTGGTTCATTAAAGGTTGTAAGTCACTTTCCCAATCATGCGCAGAGCAAAGTAAGGGTTTTGCTGGATGGTGCTCACAACCCCTGTTTACGTTATTCTGTGACATTTTTAAGGTTTTATCTTTTACCTTTTTTTGAAAATAATCAATCTTTTTTCTTTCTTAACCCAATCTGCGATGTTTCCAATACGTGTGGCCTGCCAGCTGGAGCCCTAAAGATGTTCTGGCTCATACTAGCTTCACATTTAGAACCATTGATTTCTGATGGATATGCAGGTTCCACTAGAAAATCTTATAGCTATGCTTCGGCTAGTCCGTTTTTCAATCTATCAATCTCCCAAGAAACTCAATGACAGTTTCATTGCAATCTATTTTGTCTCCCAAAGAGTCTATCAATGTTCCCAAGATAAATTACATCACTGTTTTTTGGCAAATCTACCACTATACTACGCTGGAAAAACAATCACTTTCATCTCATTAGAGGAAACAGTTGCAAATATGAAGACTACCATTAAATGTACATCTATAAAAGAGGACTAAGAAAGTGAGAAGAGCAAAGACGCCTAAGCTCGCCAAGACCAAACTGGCATTCATTCAAGCAACTTGACGTACTTATAACAATGGTCCTTATACTATGTCTATTCAAGTACTCGGTTTTCAAGCGCAAAGGTTGCTTTCAATAACAAACGGTTTTCTCAAACACTCACAATTCAATCAAAAGCCTAAAATGTAACACGAAATCGAAGAAGGAATTAGAAAATGAGTAAAATGGTAATGGTACAAGCTCTACGTTTAACTTTAAATCGTGTCAAAGTAAAAGAAATCTCATTTAATCTCATCTTACTTCTATATAATTTTTTTATATCAATAACATATTTTACATTTTATTTATCTAATGTCATATCTCACAAAAAACTCACGTTCATGGAAAATATTAGGGCTGTAACTCACCGTATCCGTTTTTAAACTTCCACTGTTTAAGAATTCACACTTGCCTCAAGGAAAATTAATGACAATTCAATGGCAATTTCACCTTGTTTCCCAAAGAATTTACCAATGTTTCCAAGACCAATTGCCAACTGCCCTTGTACTCCCTCACTATACTACCCAAACGATTTTATTACGACCTTCATAAGTCATCTCTATTTCTTGAAACATCCATAACTATCCTATTATACAGCATTTCAAAGCCTTTTTACGAATATAATTGTAGTTAAAACAACATGTTTCTTATACGATTTTTGAACATATTCCTCAGATAACGTCTCACTGTTTTCAGTTTCTTCAGTTTAAAAGAAATTAACACTGCGCCCTAGAGTAATTCGTCATTGATCATTGGAAAATACACCATCGTGGGATATTCAATTACTGCTTTCACAAAGATTAACCTATACTTTCTTTATCATCTTATTCTATCGCACAATAACTCAATGTCTCTGTGTTAAGGGAAAATTATACGACCAAACTTTTCTAAAATATAATATAATATAACAAAATTATGTTTCTTCGGATACACAAAATGGTAGTACATGTTATAAAAGCTAAAAACAAACGTTTACGACTATAAAAGTCGTCATCAGGTTTTTGTATCTAGTATATTTCATTGAAAATGTCGAATTAATAAAAACCTAACAGCCACGCAAATCATACCGGACAGCTACTATGTCATACAACAAGCCAAAGCCTAAGCAATTAATCAGTATAAGTTGTTATTTTTTTTAACCAAAACATACCGGTAATACTGTATATTTGGCAAGCACATTGTAGACAGCTACTCCGTCATACAAAGGACTTAGCCATGGATAGTATGATATATATTTTGGCTGTTTAGAAAAACAACAAAACACATCGTTTGATTATTTCTCAAAGCTACTACATGTATGTAACAGTTATAAGCATTAAATAGGAAACTAAGATCGTGATGTTAATCTCCCTCTGTACAACGGTAATATATTATAGCCACAGTGCAGACAGCTACTCCGTCATACCCTTTGTCTGATACATTACCATTTCAAAAGGAGTACTCTTACAACTACTCTTTAAAACTATTTTCTAGGGATATGGTTTTTAACAAAGTACTTCACTGCCCTCCAATCTCTGCTCTTAAGAGCCTCAGGATGTCTTTCAATTGCTCGTTCGCAATCTACTTTTCCCGGAACCCGTCTTTGTCTGATGAATGAATCGAGCTCTTTAAACACAGCTTGTTCTTCTGGTTTTGACCATGGTCTTCGCTTGGTCTGACATGAATCTTTCTTTCCTGATAGCAGGAGTAAAACAATGACTATTAGATTTATCAGTAATTTACAAGAATTTATGACAGCAAGCAAAACTATTATATTTTGAATTTACACCAATTTATAGAACTTATATGTGGTCAGATCATAACAAAGCAATTAAACTTTAAAACTTTCAGTACAGCACAACACAACCAATTCAAACCGAGTCTTAACTATTTTAAAAGAACTTTTTCTTCAAAACTAGATGTTTGCATTCGGCATGCAGGAAAGAACTGTAAAAACAGAATTTGCTAGATTTGAGAAGTGTGGGTAGTTGTCTATATTTCGCTCTCAGACATACCTGAAACACGAGACTTTGACTGCTTGGGCTTCCTTCCTGTCAGTGCTGTTGATAAGAATGTAAAGATTAACTGGATTATTCCCATTTCATGATTAAGTCAGTGCATATTCGGCCTGTATTCGGCCTCTTCATAAATAGTGTAGCTTGTTTGTAGCTTAAAGAACTGATTGTCTCGAGCTTACTTAGAAAACAGCCAAAGTCCCCAATGGCCCTATGATTACAAATGTTCTACTCACTGAGACAGTGCAGTTGAGGAACAAATATTTTTACAGAACACCATGTTTAGGAATATACTTACAAATATCTTCACTCCTTTCACTGCCACTGTCATCGAATTCTGAGGGTAAAAATATTTACTTATTCAATTTGTCTGGATAATGTTATGTTTCATGATAGCACTGAAACGGCACACAGCGCACGCTCCACCTTTTTCATTCTTTGCACTGATGCACCAATCCCTCCTCCTAAGATCTATAGACTCCAACTACGGCATCCATCCCTCTTCTAAAGATCTATAGGTTCTCACTACCAACACCTCCTCCTAAGATCTATAGACTCCAACTACGGCATCCATCCCTCTTCTTAAGATCTGCAGATTCTCACTACCAACACCTCCTCCTAAGATCTATAGACTCCAACTACGGCATCCATTCCTCTTCTTAAGAACTATAGATTCTCACTGGTGAACCCATCCCTCCTCTCAAGATCTATTAACTCTTACTGATGTAACTAGCACCCGCCCCTCTTCTCTGTGGCAGGAAGAGTTTTGTTGCAACAATTAATATTTCAGTACTTTCATTGATGTATCATATACAACTCGAATGGAAATTATGGTTATACATACCATCACTTTCAGCATGCTTTCTTTTCTTCGTGGTTCCTTTGCTATTCCTTGGAGGACCTACATGTACATGAAGCAGGTTCGGTTTTCAGGTTTACAATGTATGTTCAATGTTTTCAACTAATTAGTACATCAAAGTTTTCAATTTTAAAGGTCAATAGCAAATGTTAGTCACCACTACTGTATGATTGCAATTCAAAATTTCTTTACTTCTACTGAGAGTCATTTGGCAGGGTATTGTTTTCCACAGACTAAAATTTTCAGTAAAGGATGCCCCCAAACTGAGATGGCCAACATTTCAATACTTGTATAAGAAGGGATAGTGTAGCTGGACAGCAGAGTTTTGTTGCAAAAAATATTCTTCGCAGAAATTTTCTACACAACTTAAGTTAGCATGAATGCACATACTTGTACTTTCTCCTTGCTTCTTTTTCGTTTTCACTGCTCCTTTGCTGCACTTCGGCGAGCCTACGCATGCATGTGCAAGAAACAAAACGGAGTTATGACAAATATAAGACAATTTCACGAAGTAGGTTACGCGACTTTTCTTTTTGAAATCACTCAAAGGTTGCAAAGACGGGGTAAGCTTTTATTAGAGGGCCACTAGTTCATCAGTTTTCACTGTAATGTGGTATCACCCTCAGAAATAATTATATTTAGCATGAGCATTAGCTTTCAAATCAAGAACACTTCCAACATGACCTAGCAGAAATAATCACGTTCCAGGATGGATGACACGTTCAGCAAACGAACAAAAAGGCATAACATTTTCAGTTGGCACTTGCTTTGATAGTGTACAGAAACTAAAGAACGTACTTTTTGTGATACTAACTAGAAGTGGCTTAGCTTAACAAGCGTAACAGTTAGATAAAAAACATATTAATAAAAACTCAATTTTGAAAAAGTACGTTTTCGTTATACTTATGCAGGATGATAAAAGCCGATTTTAATTGGGTGGTTCGCAACGGACCCCCAAAATCTAGCTGCACTACGAAAAACCAGTTGCCTTACGCAAAGTCTTGATCAACCCTTTGGTTTAATTTCAGAATTACAAAGCCTATCACTTGCAGTATCAAGTAATTCTTACCGGAGCAACTGGAGCTTTCGTTGTCAGACTGTTCTGCTGCCATATGCACGTCAATATCTGCAATGAAGAAATAAAGATAGAATTAAGAACTAAAACTATAGGCAGTACAATTTTCGCACCTTTGAAAATTCATGTTTTTTCGTGAAAATAAGCAACAAAAGTGAAACATGAGCAAGTTTAAGAAAGAAATGCACATTTACCACCAATTTGTATCTCATCCAACTTTTTCCCCGCCCACTGCGACGCTTTTCCCTCATCTACTGCCATGAGAAGCTTGCTAACTTTGGCGAGCTCAATAGTGCTATCTTGGAGGCGGTAAAAGTCCCGGTGTACAGATATGTCATGCCCCAGATGCTTTGCCAGCCAATCCAGCTCAGTATTGGTCATGTCGATTATCTGGCAGACAGTTGCTACATACTTCCTCAGTTTAGTACTTGTAACCAGCTCTGGATGTTTGATATTGGCTCGATTGGCAACAGCCTTCATACAGTCCCAGCCCCTCATACATCTGCGAGAATTTCTAGTGGCTCTTGCGAAAACAAATGGGTTATCTGGATGAACTCCAACAGCACTTCTGTATTTAATAAGGGCATCAACTGCCTTCCTCACTTCCAGAGTTAAAAGAAGAGGTACTCTTCTACCCCTTTTCCCCCTTATCTCCACCATGTCCAGGCTGAAAAAATGTTAATGAAAATGATAAGTACATACATATGTCAAATTTTTACAAACACAGATACCGGGAACAACAACTGAAACTTTGTTCACTTGGACTTGAGCTGACGGAGTTGAATGGCAGACGGGTTAGCGCATTGGTAAGATCTCTGCCTCCCAACCCCAAAGGCCTCAGGTTCAATCCTCGGCCTGGTCGACGGTTGAACATTTGGTTGACCTTCTTTCCCGAAAGTTTACTCAGCTTTCCATCCTTGAGAGGTCGGTATGGCTAGATACATTAGACAATAATATTGTTGTATAGTACAAAACTATTACAATTTTTTTTATCCATAGCAGTATTATTACTGGTTCTGGCTCTCAAAATCTAAAGATTTCTTATTAAACTATCTCGTTTGTATGTATGTCAATACACTGCATGTATTTAGAAGCACTACAGAAAATGTCATAATCTAAACAACTCACCGTTTACTAAGCTCTTGCTCAGAAGAATTCAAAGACTTCACAACTTCTCCTATGCCTACAGAATTCCAAGTTGGACGACTCTTGAAGCTTTCTACTTCCAACTTGGCTGTTTCTCCTCCTCTGCGCTTGTTGAACAGAATGAGTCGAGTTACTGTCACTTCGGCTAGCTCTGTCCAGGTTGATCTTGTTGGTTCTGCAGTGGTAATTTCAGCTGTTAGCCTTTCAATCTCCTGCAGTTGGAAATTTCTCAGATCGACCAAATCATCTGTTAAAGGGTGGATCTCTGGGTTATTGAATTTTCGTTCGGAAAGTGAACACAGAGCCACCGAGGAAATCTTATTCGACCACTCGGATTCATGCAACTGGAGATATGAGTTCACATCTTCTTTCAGCTCACTTTGATTCCTACGCAGCGCAAATCCACGGATGATAGAGGCACACTTTCGTAACGTGTGGCCAAGTTTTAGAGCAAGTGAAGGGGTAGTTAATCCAGCTGAATGGCCATCTTTTGGCAAGTAGTAACCACAAACATTTTTTACTGCCTTGATGATCAAGTCGAACTTGCCTGGCTTAATGAAATAACACAAACTTTCATGACGATGGTCAAGCTTCCGAAGTTCCAACAGCAATCGACCAATCTCTCGCATTCTCTGGGATACATAATTAGTCTCGACTGATCCACCCTTCTCTAGTAGAGATGCTCCGAAAGTCAGTATCACTTCATCACCCTCAACAACTTCGGTAATTGAATCTTGTTGCATAGTGGTAAGAACACGTGCAATCAGCTGCCCTTTAGTATCATCAGGAGAAACTGGATCAACCAATAACATAGCGCTTTCTACACGTAAGTTTTTGCCACTTACCACATTTTTCTCCAACTTGAATTTACAATTTTTCACATGTTTCCAGAGTTCTTTCTTGCGGATGAATCCATAACAATGAACACAGGGGAGAAAATCTGATGCATCAGGTTGGGGATCATACTCAGATGGGCGACGAACAACTTTCAACTCTCCTTCTTTCAAGGAAAGCACTTTCTGATTGTGGTGGAAATTACCTAGTAGTAGCAGCCTTTCAAAAGCTAACTTTCGTTCCTTTGACGCAACTCTGAGTTCCATAGCTTTTGCAACTTCAGGTTCTTTAGAATGGCGGTCTTCCAAATGTCTTGCCATTTTTAATAGTTCTTTCGAGCAATACAGGCAACTTTGCGTTTTGTCATAATTTCTCTTCCTCTTCCCATCGTGTGTTGTGCCTTGTACATAAACTAACCAAGATGAAGAAAAATCAAACTTAAAATCACTTCAACAAATGTGAAGCAATCACTACATTTTAAGTCATACAGGGTAACACCAGCCTGCGATATCACGTATTTGTCAATTAAATGCATTCCATAGTATTTAAATTATCTCCCTCATAACACTCTAAAGTTGAAAACTAACCTAAGATGAAGCTTTCTGGGTGACAAAAGGGAAAGTTATTACAGGGTAGGTGTACAGAAAAGTAAGTTATGCCCAGTTCTGAATTCCTTCCAATTTAATCAGAATCACCAGTTGCCTGGTTCACTTTAAAATAATTCGAATTTTTTATAAACTGAACATTTTTTTAACTTAAAAGAAAGGTTTCACTATTTTATCACTATCCAGATACACCATACAGCAGAGTTTTTCGTATACCATTCAATAGTCCAAGACACAAGTTATCAGATGATCAAACTTAGATACAGCATTTGCTTGCAAAGCAACTTCAACACTCTTCCCAGCACCAAGTTCAAATGTATTACCTATTTAAATAAAAAGTAATTGCTGCAGAAATTAACATCTCATTGCTGTGGTGCCATGTAACAATTTGACTACACGACAATACATAATTACCAATACAGTCACACATGTAGGGTCATTTGTCTCCCAAAATGTACAACATGTGTTAGTTCTATACTAGAAACTTTACCTTGCTCAAATCTCTTATGAGTCAAGTGACGGGCTTTAGCCTTTTTGTTTTTCTTTTTTCTCCCTTCCTCATTTCCTTCAAATATGTCACTCTCTTCATCTTCATCTTCACTGTCTTCCTCGTCACTTGCAGATGACGATGCAGATGACGATGATGATTGCATTGGTGGCAACGGCTTTTCTTTGTCAAAGATTTTGAACAAACCAGGCTATATAAAACATAAAGCAAAATCATTCAAAATAGCAACTCAACAGTCCCTTAATAAAATTAGGATATCATTTTCAATTTAATCGTATTAGTTATTTTCAACTCGGTTATCATGTACAGCCATATGAAAATCTTCACTTGAAGCTCAATCTCTTTTTGTAATGATGCGAGAACAAATTCAAGGAAATACATGCGGATTGTACATTGTACATCACCAAACAAAGGATATTCCTAATCGTAAATTTACATCATGGCAGGGTGCGAATTAGGATTTTTGTCTAGCCTACAAATTTTGATTTTCGCTTTGGGAGATAAGAATGTTTCCATATAAATTCTCATTTTGAATTTGTAGGCTGCTTAGTTATTGGCCTGCAAATCTGTAGTTTTGTCCTACTTTTCATCATTTGTAGGCTCTAAATTCGCACCTTGCATGGTTAAAATAGTTTTCTTTCTTGAAGTTTGGTCTGGGGTCCTTCAAATAAAAGGGTTTTTTCGATTTTTATAAAATCAGAAAAAAATCGGGACACCCAAAATATGTGAGAATTAATGCAAAAACAAAATGGCAGTAAGCCTTATTTCAAAAAGAAATTATGTGTCTTGCAATTAATACAGATCTTCAAGCCTCTCTAACAGAGGACTAGGGAAGTACCCCTGGCAATTAAATCGTCACTCTAAGTTACCAGAAGCGCTGATGATGCTCGAAAGCAAGAGGAGGAAGCTCATTTTTGAGTTGCTGGAGACTTTTTTGTTTATATACATGCATAAACTGAACACAGTCAGCATGTTTCTTACTATCAATTAATCAAATAGGATTGTTGGGCTAGAAAATGCCAAAGTGCAGACCATCTTTTTTCAGATTATATTGACAAGTTGAAAAAATTTGAATGGCAGATTGTAGTACTAATGTTGTGTCTACAATAGTCGCTACAGCTACAGTATAGAGCCAGAAAAAGTAAATTTGAAGGTATTAAAAGAGTTGCTATCAAGTATTAAATTGTCAAGATTTGAACTATTTCTCAGGAAATTATAATGGAAATAGTAAGTAACATGTATTTACAATCATATACTTACCAAACTTTCAACTTGTTGTTCTTCTGTTGCTTCTGGATCTGAGTCTGAAATTATCATGCCAACACTTTCATTTATTGATGTGAATGCATCATCTTCACCATCTTCAATATCAAACAAATTGTTTCCAAGTTGTTGCTTACTGAAAACTAAGATGACAAAAAGAAATAAAGTGTTAGACTTACCTTTAACTACTGTAGAGTATAAATTACAAGAGCTGGAAATAAATATGTAAACCTTTACATACAAATACGGTTCGAATAAACAATTGTATACAAAAAAATTACCGAGATTTCTTAACTGATTATAAAGAAAAGGAAAAGCATTCATTGCAAAAGATAAACATTGTTGAATTGCCTGCTGAAAAAGATGTACAAATTGTGCCTTGTACTGGATTAAAGGTGAAAATTTTCTATGTACTAGTTTGAAAATTCTTACTTTTGACATACATGTATAGATACGAAAATTACCGAAAAACACATGGTTTGGGAGCAAAATACGCAAACTTGGTAGTAAAATATTTGTCACATTCTCCTGGTTAAATTATAATTTACTTGTTTGAAAGGCTCAGCATTTGATCCTATCATAATTCACTATCCATAATTAATGTTCCGTCAATGAACAGAAATTAACTTGATTAACCTGGAACTTAATAAAAGCCTTCTAAAACTAGGGTATGTTATCCAGTGTACATACATGTAGGCAGCTCAGTCAACTATATGCCTCTAAATACTCCTAGTTTTTGCCTCTGCCTCACTAAAATAGTTGGGGAGTAGGACATA
>JAOEHT020038674.1:0-14229 GCA_025448195.2 Parazoanthus atlanticus | reverse complement strand
GGCAGATCAGGCAGGAACCACCTTGATATCAGGCTCAGTATTTGCCATGACCTGATGACCACAGCAGACCATATGGAGCCGAACGTCTCGTTTACTAATACTTGATATATAACCGCCTTTCCAACAAGATTTGTTATATTATAAAAATAGTAAACTATTTTATCACTCGGAAACCAGAGACCGACGACTTGGCGTCTCAAAAGCCACGCCACTTCCAACTGCAATAACATAATAAGGAAGTATAAATCGATCATTACTTTGAACTTTTCTCTCATTGTCAGCTTTTCACACATTCACTGGAAGCTCGGTTTTGAGTATAACTATAAAACTAGAACGATTTATCGGCTGGGGCTGAGGTCTCCGAGGCCGTCGATGGTTCACAACGACATAATAAATTATTGGGGTTTTTCGTTATTCTCTTTGTCATGGTTGATTTTTTAAACTTATTTTGATCTTCGTGAATACTTTTTGTGTGGTTTTGTGGCGTATATAGTCTCCCGCCCACACACATATACGGCACCAATGTTGTCAAAATGGTCAGCTACACTTCGGGTCATCTGTCGTTTACCTAGTTCCAAACCCATGCACTATTTAGTGTGACCATTACTTTGAAGACAGGTTTGCTGCTGCAAAGATATGTGGTAATAGATTCCCATAGGAAATAGTAAAATAGCTCTTCTTCACCTTTGCCAATTGCTAAGCGGCTTTGAACACCAGGCAGCCGGTTGTTATAACACCAAATCCGATTCCATGATAGTTATATTATTTACTGGTTGCCATTTTACATATTTGTTGAGACAGCAAAATTTAGAAATACTTTGCATTGTATCGAAATATCGCAATTTTCAAGTGCCCAACTCGAAACGCACACAAAATTTTAGAGTCGCTGATAAAAACAGCCCAATGCTAACTGTAACATGTCCAGAAAAGCTCGATTATTTTAAGATCTCCTTCTTTTGTGTATTTTCATTGAATAATATATATTACATACGAACATTTACACTGGGTTTTGGTATTGTTTTGCTCCAGATCTGTCAGTGGCGAAAGAACTGTGGTGAATCTGCGGTCAAGTTTTTAATTATCAGGGATTTCGTACCTGACACTGATAATGATAATGATAATGATAATGATAATGATAATGATAATGATAATGATAATGATAATGATAATGACAAGAGGATATTATTAGACTGATTGATACAACTGAAGAAAGTATCTAAAGAGAAAAATGGTACCGCGCGCTTGTCTTACTATCACTGAAATGAATTGCATTCTTAAAATGAAAATACTAATGCAGAAGAGGTAAAAACGATGAATGGATTTGCTGCACATTTATTATTATTATTATTATTATTATTATTGGGGTTATTCTCGTAATACACTTTTTTTTTATTAAGGACAAACTTAATAAGAACAGTGAATAAGAACAAAGTAAGAACAGTCTGAGGCTGAAATGAAAATGTTAAGAAAAAATAAATTAATAAAAATGGTGAAACGCAGCAAGCAATCACACTCCAGCTGTAACAAATACTGTGCTGTACAATATACATGTATTGTCTGCCTCAAATCACAATAAAAACAGAGCATACAAAAGCACCTAAAGGCGTTTTAGTTGATTTTCAGCCATTAAAAAATATATGGCAGTTAAGAACAAAATAAGAACATTTGAGCCTCAAATTGCTGAAAAAAATAAGAACATTGAGCCTGAGCAAAATTTTACTGGTTCTTAATTTAAAAAAGAGTGTATCAAAATTTTTTGATAATTATTATTGTAGTTAATAAACTATTCTTATCCTTACGCCGAAAAGGTTTTACCAACTTTCGAAATTCACAATTCTATATTTGGTTGTTCAGGAATTTTATCTGACATGTGATGTATCAGAGATAGTTTTACAAAACAAAAAAAACCATGATACGGTTCACACCGGCCCCTCTGATTACATGTTTCTCGTAAACAGTAACATCAATAAAAGTTGACTTTGCAGTGTAAGGAAAAGTCTAGCTCTATTAATTGTTCTTTAATTACTCAATGTTGTTTTTTTTTTTCCTGTTCCACTCGGAAGCGAGTGGTAGGTGCTAGGTCCGCCTCCTGACATCAGAATGGCCTCCGGAAAATTCTTCGCTCGCATTTCATTCGATCAATAGTTTTATTGGATTTTCTGTGCTTTCAAAGACCACAGTGGCAAGATTTTGTCTTGTGAATAAATGTTCAACCGTATCTCAGATCTCTTCTGATTCTATATTAAACAAAACAAAGGTTGATCTGATCCCTGATATTTCTTCGCTGATTCTTATCGACCTTTCACTAAAATCCAAAACACCTAGACCAGACCACTCGTTTTCGGGGTCTTGCTTGTCTCGAAGATTGGATAATAAAAGATCTAGTAGATGGAAATTATTTTAACCGAACTTACAGGCCAGAATTTCAAAATACTTGAAGATTTAATATCTCAAAATATAGTAACGGTGTCGGACACGTACCGAAAATATCACAGATGGCGATATTGTGCAATTCCATTAAGAACTTTAATAGCTCTACTGACGTAAATAAAAGTGGCAGGTGCTTACAATTGTCCTAATTAAGAGTTCCATTCATTCACGCAAACACAAGTACAAAACAAATTGATAAAAGCACTTCTTTTCTTCTTGAGAACTCGTTGCGAAGACACGGAATGAGTCGGCTATTGAAATTCACTGCTTTGCTTCGATAACTATATTTGAAAAACCAACTTTGCTTAAGTCTTCTTTGTGTTTCTCGAGCGTAGCCTTTTTGTAAACAACAAATCGATGAAGTTAACTTTATTGCCATTTAATACAATATCATTTGAAAGCGGAACACTGATTTGACTCCATCTGTACTTGTTTTGGTCGTGTGGGTGGGCCGTTATTAAAGGTTATGTATTTCCGCATCACGTATTTCAGTTCAACCCTGAATGAAAATGTTAGATGAGGGTTTTTTGACACCATAATCAGAATAAGCCGGCGATATCGAGTGGGTGGTGTTGGTGTTTTTACGTAAATGTAATCAATACGCCTTCATATCATTTGGTTAAAACTTATAGATTTGGAAAATTCTTCAACTTGTATCTATCGATATTAAATTAAGACGTGACTGTTACCAACAAACCCACACCAATGATATATATGCATATGGTCTACTCGGCAAAAAAAGGCAATATTACACGATTTTTTAAAATGTAAGAACAAGCCTTATAAGAAATGTATTAAGGCCCAGGTTTACCCAAATTTTAGAAAAAGTTATAACTGACAAAAATCCCAAGCTCAACCTCTGTTTTAGTAACAATAACGACATAGAAACTCGCTTTTCTTCTGATAACATGTAGTTGTTTTATTTATGAAAAAAGAACAATTTATGAACAATTTCAGTGAGAGTGAATTTGCTAAAAAAATTAAGAATTCAAACACCGAGCCTTGCATGGCCACTGAAATATCTGGTTATTATCAAAAAAATGCGTTTAGTTATATCACTATTTGTTATAATAAACCTCTCCTTAGCGGAATCAGTTTCGGTTAACTGAACTCGAACACAGTGTTGATTTATTATTAAATGTTTTAATATTTAGATTGGTAATGTTTTATATAAATACAGTTAGTACTTGTGGCATTACTAGACGGTTACAGTGGTGGTGTAGTTGTGTAACCTTGTAGAACGTGCTGATATAGGTCCCATATCGTCGATATCCAATATTCCATGCATGCATGTTTAACCTGATATTTGTGATCACTCATAACGTTTATGACTGAAGAACTTTATCATAAACAGGTTTATATATTCTGTCTGCTGAATTACACGGTCATTGCAAGTTTTTATGAGACAGGCTTGTTCTTGGTTGAAAGGTTTTTTACTTTATATAAAATATAATGAACAACTAGAACAAATATGCTTATAAAAATAACTTAAATATATTGTGCCTTTCCGCTAAAGTCCATGTTTTTATCACTTGAAATTTGCTCAACCAGCAGAGACAATGACTCAGAGAGAAAAATTATTTGTTTTAGTCAATATAAACTTAGTATATTGCTGATTTGGTAAGGCATAACTGCATGCGTTATATGAAACTATACACAGTGCGGTCTTTTTGCTTCTTAAACCAAGCATGGGTTTGGTCCTAATTGTTTTTAGCCGATTATAAAATCAAAAATTTGGCACTTTGTTCTTTAATATCTAAAGAAGCTTGCATACGAACTAAAGCAGGGCTAGAGAAAAAAGTATTTTCAAATTTAGTTAATTTCATCTTTAAAGCAGTTTAGGCCGCGACTGTGCTTTTACGGTTTAGATGTGAGTTACAGGCAATTTTGGGAACTGACTAAGTAACATTTTGTGTGTGTATCACAATGAAACGATTTGTCAATGAAGTGTTACGGACGTCATAAATCCTACGTGAAAACATTCAAAACAAACCCAGAAACATCATGGTTCATTTGTTTATAGAAAACTCATAACATATTTTTTCTCTTTGTCTGTAAAAAAACGTTTTGTTCAAAGAATTGAAAGAGTTTTGCATTGCGTCATTGCATCATCGAGACAAAAGAATATATTTTGAAGTCCACGACCCGGCGCTTGAAAAATGTAATTTATGCCTGTTATTTATGTGTGGATCAAAAGGCGGTTTACTACAAATCTCTTGCCATTGTCAGTGCGTGCTGAACACATTTGGTTTAGCCACCTTTATAGGCATATTCGAACCCATCGGCATTGGTAGAAAGAAGTTTATCCTGACCACCTAAAAAAGTACAGGCTGCTACTAATACGGAGGTTTCGTAATGTCGGCTGTACTCAAGAGTCAGACAGGTGGGATGCAGTGGGAAACTTTGATTCATTTACAAAGAAATAATTAAACTATTTTTCAGTTAATCTGCCTAGTTTCTCGGATAATCGAGAGGCACTGGACTGACGTCAGAGCTGGTTTGAACACGTCTTCATACTTGTGCCCTCTAAATTTGAGACCTTAACAATTTCAGAACTGACGCCTTTTTTGAAATGTTCAAATAAGATAAATAGGATGCCTTAAATTCCAACCACAGCAAAAAAACTAAAGCACCGGCTTTTGTTACAAGTTTATTGTCACAACTGCTGAGAATGCGTTTTTAAACTCGGAGGAAGATTTTGCAACTTCTCACCCGACACACGGTCAAAAAACTCAAGATGATACATCACGTCTTCCGTAGTTAGTAGTCCATGCATACAATATCTGGGTTAATTCCCGTTAACCTTTACTATGGCCGGAAACTTTTTATTAAAAGTCAGTCTTAGTCTTAGTGATTTACTTATCAGGCTAAGAAATGGACGTGTATGGGAGTGAAAGAAATATTTGTGGCATGTCAAGTAGTCCCTAAGTTGTAGATTCAGAACAGGTGCACTATAGTCTATATTTCCCAATCTTAAACAACTGAATTTTTCCCAGAACACCTGATAACGATATAACTGGGCCAACTTGAAATACTAAACATTCTTGTGAAATTGTTGCCTCTTTAGCCACGTGCTTTTTTGGCAACTGATTTGAACAAGCTGCTTGTCCATGACACGGAAGCCTGTTGTATTTCGTAACAGAGAAAGAGTTTCTAAACCTATTTTAAAAATTTTATAAACATAAACATATTTATATAGAAAAAGTGCGTATCATCGAATTTGGAGCTGTTCAGAATTCTATATGGTTAAAATTTTACATAGTTGTTGCGCGATTCGAATCGCAAACTATCAATCGACTTATATTTATATAATAATCCTCTTTTTAAAGACAGAAAAATGAGATTTGATTTTAAATTAAACATGCACTTGTCCAACATACACTCGTCTATCAAGCTCCCTAATCTAGTTCTAATCCAGCTTTACACAGAGCTTCACTGATGACAGATCAACGCGGCTCATTCGGCCTTGAAGTGAGAGATATTCTCGTGAAGTTGACCTATATAAATGAGCAACGGCGTCATAAAATCTGGTACAACTTCATACGGGGAAAGGTTATCTTCTGATATTCCCCACCTGGGCTTCAAACGCGCTGATCGCCGCTTTTTAATGAGGCGAAAATGTATTTATAAATGTACAGAAATAGGAAGAAAAGCAGTCGATATGACCGCCACGCGGCGGAGTAGGTCACAACCGACCGCGGGAACTGAGTTAGTTTTCGCCACGAAGGCATGGGCACTGTCAGTGAATACGTATACTTCATAGGCCTTTATATACCACCAAGATTGATCTCCTGACTCAATCTTGTATTAGTCCTTCACGAGGAGCGGCTCAATTATTGAGTTTGTAAAAGATAGAAAATAAAGTGCAATTTTTCTCGCTGGTTTTAGATTTCGTATTTACGTTTTACTTTTACAAAGTCTCCACAATTCACTAGAGAAAAGCGGATTTCACTGAGCTTTTTCGAAGGGGCTGAAGTGAACAAGATGCCAGAACTTTTCGACACTTATCACTGAAATTTAATTATAGTTTATGCAGAAACAAGTGTATACCGTTTCTTAAGGTATTTAATCAAAAACTTTAAAACTGTCACGGTGAAGATAGGTTGTTATCGATTCAAAAGCTATAATTCAAAATATCATCTTCATTTAAAGACCTTTGGCTTTGATTAACTTTTGATGACTGAGGTTTAAGTAAGTAGACGGCTTTTTATAAAACAAGTATAACTCGCTAATGGTATTAGCCTATATGACTGTAAACTTCAAAAACATAATTCTGCTTTATTGCTCCAATGTTTTGTCAATAAACTTAGTTACCGACACCAAAATCCAACACTTAAATGCGTATGAGTGTATAATGTCGGTCACAAGGTATCGTCAGTCCTCACAAGTACATAAACTCTATCTATTTCACTTCCCTAAAAGGTCTTGCCCATCCATTATACTGTATCGTGAGTACCATACATTATACTAATAATACTAGAACTAATACCAACGATAATTGCTGTTTAAACGAAAACAGCACGTAGAAGTAAAATTTCAAGAAATCAACTGAATTCCTCAACACTTATCGATACTGAAAAGATAAATCTTGCGTCTGTATTTCGAATTGAAATGAACTCTCAGTCTCATTTTCTTTATTTTATTCAGTTCTATTTTGCTTAACGGATTCTTCTTATTAAGGCTGTATTAGTCATATAGTCCCGTCGGAAAGTTAAAGTTTCGGTAAACGTTGCGTCGGTAACACTTCGCTTTTGTTGGTACATCCTATTAGGGGCTCGCACACACCGAAAATCTCTTTATTTGGTGGAAATGTTTCTTTGTTCAGTATCATTTCATCTAAACAAATAAATTTTCCGTATGTGCCACCTATACCCCATGTATATATAATCCCAATCATAATCACTGAACAAACCTCAAGGGTGAAAGACTAATTAGAAAGATGATGTAAAACGGAATAATTTCTACTTAAAATCAGATTAATTACAAGTTAGACTCAAAAAGGACTGGTTTAAGCATATCAGTGAGTAATATACAGTCCAATCTAAAAGACTAAAGACTAGTTTGTTAAATATAAATTCAATAAATAATGTATCTAAAAATATTGCCTTTCCATGAGCAGTGAATTTTCTTAATCGTTTGCAAAGGCGGTAGGCACTTCTGATTTACTTTAGTTAACGGAATACCTTGAAACAAAAGACTGAAGATTTATTTGCATTTGCTTCCGCCGATTTTGCCAAAGTTAACGAATAAACATTCCCGGCAGTTAAATATTTTCACTGCATGGTTTCCACTTTAAAGTGTTTCAATGATTGAATTCAGTACCTTAAAATGGAAAGTCGGTAATATTTGGAGTTTTGGCAAACACACTATCTCATCTCGTGTTTAGGACGCACGTTTCGGCCATATTTGCCGATCAGGAAGTTAGGCGCACTCGATCACTTTTTTTACCTCAGTATTTTCCCATGGAGATTGTTTGTGCGTTTTTCCTCCCCTCCCCCATCGTCCTCTAGTTTATATTTTCGTTTCCGTATCATTTTCCAGAAAAAGTCAAACCCCAAATCGTTGACTGCTGAATCAGGCAAAATAGTACACGCTGGAAGACGGCTATAGTTTTTTCAAAAAAAGAAAACTGTTTTATCTGCATTGGCGAGTAATCTGAATAAGTGGTTTGATTGATAAGGGTTGACATGGTATGTTTTGCGCTGCAGTTGTATATCCTTAATTACAGCGAAAAACATGCCGTATCAACCGTGTTGGGCAAATTAAAAGATATAAAAAGGACATGGTCACTACAAGGTAGCTTTGTCTTTGTGCAACACATTCGAAATTGAACTTAGTATCAGAAATAGTAAGAAAATACCATTGTTTAAAAGCCTCTATTTCGTTCGTGCAATCCTGCATGGTTTTTCATGATGTTTTCCATCGTCGGTTTCCGCGCCGACTCAGCAATTTTTGCTTTTCAGTTCATTTCCTCATCTTTATTATGTGGTAAATCGGAAGTGATGAAATGGAAGCAGATGTAGCCTGTGCTAAGTCGTGAGCTAAGACATGACGGAAAGGGCTGGGGAAAAGCCAACGATTCAGATCAGTTTTCACACCGACTCAAAGGCAAAAAAGACTGATTACAAAAGTTGCCTTGGGAATATCATTCAGTAGATTTCATCCCGGGCTTCGAAAATGGCGAGCTACTGAAATATACTGAATCTTGCGCGAATCCACTGGAATATATATTAACGATCGAATGCAAAATCAGAAAAGAAAGAAAATATGTTGTTTCATTAGTGAAACGGTGAAGGATCAAGACTAAAGTCAACAAAGACGCACAAAAATCTTCTGTATTGAAAAACGCTACATTTAATAGTTCAAGCTATTTTAAGATTTAAGTTGTTTCCTTTCTTTTAATGTTGATTGTCAAAATAGTTAAGGCTCGTGATAAAGTCGGCATCTTCTTTCGTAGTTATTTCCGCATGAAATTTTACCGTAAATGCGTTTCCTGAAACTTGATGTTGAATGTATTCAGATGTATAAACGAGCTGCAAAAGTCACATTGTTTACAGCCGTGTTGTATTCAAGTAGGTTGACTAGAAAAGAAACAGAACAATGCGGGATAAAGAAGATTTAATATATCTGACCAAAATCTAACTGTACGGGACAAAGACAAGTTGAAGAGCTTTGTTCCTGAATTCAATGACGAGTGGAAGATGAAGAAATCGAATGTTGTTTTTTAGAATGCCGACACGCAATGTAGATTTCATTCGATTGAAACATTTACTCAGATTTCTGGGATATAACTGATCATGATAAAAAGTAAAACGCAAAAATTTAAAGGTTTCATACTCATAATTTGAAGCAACAAAATATTTGTTATTCGTTTTCAGGTTTTGCCCTTTTAAATTTTTTTATGGCAGTGAGTCAGCCTCCACTGCAATATCAGTATTCGTTAGTTTAAAACCATATCGCCTTAAACCCTCTTTACTACGGTATCAAAACAACTGCCTTCCCTCGAATTACGATTTTCTGCGCTATGTCAGTATGTGGGCATGCTATCTCAAATTCCTACTTCAATTTTACACTACTGACAAGGAAAATTTTAAAAAACATGTTCTTACTCCACAGACCACGCTATATTCCTCTGAACTGGGACAGAAAAAACATTTCCTGCTGAAGACATCACCACTTAGAACATGGAAAAAACGTCTCTCAATATTTCAACGAACTCATTTCCGTTTCAAAATACCTTTCTCTTCACTCCGGCCCAGTATAACAGGTTGCTTAGTAAGCACTCTTATGAATATGCTCTAGCGTGTCAGAAACGAACATATTAAAAGTTTTTAATAAAGTTCCTAGAATCTTCCCTTTTGTTTCACTCAGATTGAAGATAACACAAAGAATAGAACTGAGGTTTTACTTAAACACCTTCCTTTATTTAACTTACAAGTTACTTGCGTTCTAATATAGTCTAAGACTTCAATATATTTGCATATTTGTGTTATCCTGTCGCGAAACTTGACCCAGTTTGTTTGATTTTCTTTGATTTCGCAAGATCGTTGATTTTAACAAAGACTGTGACAGGATATTGCGAGCTTTCTGACTGTCCACTCAAAGTTTCCTGTTAGAAAGGCATTTCCGATGAAGAAAAAGCAGTCACCCGTATGAATTTGAAGATTATTCTAATTTTGCGCTGTTTTCTTTTGTGAATGGTGTACAAACACACTTGTTATTGTGGGTAATCAGAGCTGATAGACCGTTCATACCTTTTTTAAAAACCGCGAAAACTCAACACTGATAAGACGCGAACATCCAAGTGCTCACAGATTTTGTTAATTTTCTTATCTCTAAGAAGTTACTAAGTAATAAAAAAAGAACTGGCATATCTGAACTGGTTTTAAGAACAAATGAAGGAACTTCAAACTTCTAATCTGTCACTCCGGCTCTGTTGATCATGTGGAATGCACATGCGACACTGATCGGAAATGGCTGCTGTTTTAAAAACCTTTCATTTCCGAAGTCATGTAACCATATGACAACTTTCGTAAACTGATCCTCGTTTAAAGTTCGCTTCTCGATATTCTTTTGGTATTTGAAGGAATGTGTGTTCTTTGTTTTGGTAAAACGAAGGATTTGGCCAGGTTTTTGAGCGCAAGCCTTCTTTGGCTGTGATTTGATTTTTTGCTTCTAATAATAGATGGTAATCATATTTCGCCTCTGGTCCTGCGTAGCAAGACGTAGCAAACAATTTGAATGCCACGTTTAGACACACCCAGAAATGTCTTTGTTTGACCTTACCGCAGGCGAAGCGTGTTGAAATTAGACCACTCACAACACAGTCTTCACTTCAAATATTTGTCAAGTGTCAGATCAGAAATGACCCTTTCTAAATCCAAATGTTTATTTTTCAGTCCGAGCATTTATGCAACTTAAACTTTGGAAAGTGCCATGGAATTTCACATTTCAGAGCCTAATGCAAATTTTTGATAGAGGGAGTTGTTTTTGTTGACACGCCGGAAGTGGGATGACATTTAAAGAATAGGAAATCCAGCCCCCCTTTCCAGTCGGATTGACATAATTTGGTTGCCAAGACTACGGCGCGATTGGCGCCGGGAACTGAACGATTCTATTCTGGGCGTCAAATCTGATTGGTTAAGGGTTAAATACCAATACACTCCATGACATTTATGTCAATCATTTTCGCGGATTTAACAAAGGGCAGCATTGGGCCGAAATCAAATGGCTGTGAGATCCGACCTGTGAAAAACATTAGATTCGCATGCTTCAACCGACGAGCAAAAAGAACATCTATAAAAGTATTTAGATATGCCTTCTATCGCGGTCGAAAGTCCTCGGAGTTATCGTCGAAGTCAGACAGAGAAGAGAAAAAATATGGCCAAGGGTGGTAATTGTGCCTGGTTGTACGAACAGATGACAACGAAAAGCTTTCTTCTTTTACTCGACTGCCGTCCGTTCGCTGAGTATGCTCGCTCTCATATTCAGGGGGCAATTAATTTAACAATCCCGAGTTTGATGTTACGGAGACTGAAGAAAGGCAATAACTTTTGTGTCAGTTCACTGATTAGTTCCACCGAGGCCAAGACAAAATTTACGCGGAATATGGCCCTCTCCGATGGAGTTATTCTTTACGATGGGACAACGAAAGATATCAGTTCGGTATCACCACACAGCGCGCTGGGCATTTTGATGAAGAAAATGACCGAGGACGGCCGAAACGTTAGGGTGCTTGAGGGTAAGCTAAAATTTTTGTTGTGTCTAAACTCTGATATTTTCACCCTTTCCTATAAAATGTGGCAACCCGCTTAAATGAAATTCTGATCCTCTAAAACACTAATGAAATTTACCCCCGTTGCTCACTGATAAAGGGGAACATGCCGCACTCGCTGTTTGCCGAACAACTCTTCCTCTCATATTACTCACTCGTCCTTATTTCTCCTTTTATTTCAGGCGGTTTCACAAAGTTTGAGTCGAAGTTCCCTGAAGTTTGCGAAGCTGGTGAAGAATTCGACCGTCCTCTTTTGTCGTTGTCAGGACTTACAATTCAAAATGACGAATCGGAAGAAAACTCCATGTTCCCCCACACACAACGACCCCGAGGACCCCTTCTCGAAAAGACCGAAATTGCCTCGCCAGTTGAAATAATCCCCAATTTATACCTTGGTAACGTCAAAGACTCTTGTAATTATGAACTCCTGAAGAAACATAGAATTTCTTACATACTCAACGTAACGGACAACATTCCCAATGCGTTCCAACACATGGAGTCGTTCAACTACAAGAAATTACCAGTAGAGGACAACTGGAAAACAAATTTATCCAGCCTATTTCCAGAAGCATTCTCTTTTATCGGTAAGTGTTGTTATTCCTTTCAAAATCAACAACTGAAATGAACAACCTACTCGTCTTGTAGATTTCATCAATAAAGATTAATTGCTGACTTTAAACCTTCACGCAGTGTTTGACTCTAAACTCGCGCCAAAAGTCATTCTCGTGCTAAATTATTTATCGGTTTTTGTCGCACATTTTGAGTTAAGGGTTTGCTTGATTTCGTTACACGGTTTACAATTCAAATTCATTCGTAGACGTCAACATTTTTTAAGCTTAAGTGAATTATGAGAGCTCGTATATTGGCGTGGGCAGCTTTCAACTGTTTCCAGTGTCTTTCACACACATCTGATTTGTTTGTTTTTTGAGCAGGACGCATAACCAAGCATTTTTGAAAAACCGAGTAGAGTAACGATTTGGTTTAACGTCTATTTCGAAACAGCGAAAAGAAAAAAATGTAGGATAGTTTAATTCAAATCTTTAAACTCCGCGGGTTAATCGTTTCGCTATTCATGTAAACGAAGAATATATACGTAGGTCGTTTAATAGTAGAGAATTGAATTTTTAGTCCGGACGATTATCTCTAATGAAGTTGACTTTTGGCTCGCTATGAATATTGATTTTCTGATGCGGTGTCGCGGCCTGAACTAATTCAAGCAAGACAATCTTGCGGTTGTGGAAAATAACTAGATCTAAACCACAGTTGAAAACATTTTACCCTTCAAACCTGATTTTCCCTCTGTTTGTCCCAACAGATGAAGGAAGGAACAAGAAAAATGGCGTCCTGGTCCATTGCTTGGCGGGAGTTTCTCGCTCTGTCACCATAACCATCGCCTACCTCATGACCACGATGAACTTGACTCTAAATGAAGCGTACGACTTTGTGAAGGAGAAAAAATCTAATGTTTCGCCTAATTTAAACTTTATGGGACAATTGCTAGACTATGAAAGGCAAATGAACTCGCCACGAAGTCCCAGCCCGACATCAGGTTCAATTTCTCTTGGCTACGAAAGGCAAATGAGCTCGCCTCGGACTCCAAGCTCAACGACGAGTATTCTGTCAAACGATAGTTTGAGCAGTGAAGAGGGTACGGATAATGACAGCGGCAGCGATTTATAACTTTGATGAACTATGGCTTTGAAAGCTAGTTGCAACTCCATTTGTTGCTGATAAATTGAGGGAAATGTGAGAAAAAAATCGACCTGAGCGAATACAGTTGTGCGAGCGAGTGAGAAGAGTCGAATCGAGGTATAGAATTGCTTAAGTTTAAGTCTAAAGGCTCCAGTATAATGAATGATATTTAGATTAGTTTCGAAGCAGAGTCAAATTATATTAAATTATAAGAATTTATAACAAATTATCAATAACAGTCTTTTTGTTACTGTTGTTGTTTTCAGTTTTGCATAAAAACTTGCATTATATGCAATTATAAGTAGCACTATTTTGTGTTGACTTTACAAATTTTCCTCGCTTTACCGTTGCTAAGTTAAACATTTCAAACTAAATCAACTGCTTAGAAATGTTTCCATCTGATTTTCGCTTAAGTAAAGTTGCGAAAATTATATTTTCCAGTCAAGGGGATCAGAGGCCGGTAACTTGAGAAGTTTTGCTAAATATGTTTTCTGGAAGATCACCACAGAGCTCGAAACTCGATAACCAAGTTTCAGGGCCTTTTTAACCCCTTTCTCTTCTCGTGCTCTCTGCTCCAGAGTATTGACAAAAACTAATTTCAAAATAGTCCACGATTATACATTCAACTTTTTAGTCGTTCTACAAATACAACAAACTCGCTCCGTTTGTTACACAATCCATAATGCAATTGTCTGAAAAACTTTGACTACTGGATTCCGGCAGTGTAGCTGTGGTACTTGAATTTTGCTATTTGACCGGCCACTGAGATTGTTTTTTGATACTTTGGCGTTTTATCAACAACTACATTTTCCATCTACTTGTTATCCAGATCA